>JAINUG010000259.1:604006-789006 GCA_029706075.1 Aldrovandia affinis | reverse complement strand
TGAGCAGTGAGGTTTCCCTCTCACAGTGCAACGTGCCCATGTGTGAGGCAGGCCTTACCATCTGCACACACTCCATGAGGGGCAGGCGGATGGCCTGGTTTCCTGACAGGCCGATGACACAAGCAGGGGTGTCAGGTGTGGCCTCCAGCAGGGCCACCACCGCTTCCACGCCCATCTTACTGCTCTGTGGAGCAAGAGAAACACCCACCATTCATTTACTGTGGACACACACACACACACACGCACGCGCATGCACACGCACGCACACACACACACGCCTCCACGCCCATCTTACTGCTCCATGGAGCCGTAAAACCCACCATTCATTTATTGTGGACACACATGCACGCGCATGCACACACACACACACACACACACACACACACACACACAATATTCATATACTGGACATGCACACACCTGACTCATACACAGATATGTTTCCTGTGTTCACAGGTGCTGTATATCCCTTAAGTCACTGGATGGCTTTAGAATTGAGGCCCAGGTCAAACAAATTGATAAACAAGGCCTTGTGCAGCCAGAGCCACAGGCTGAGAGGTGCCATCTATACTGACTGCGTTATCTTCACTCCACACATACACTCTGCACATACTGGAGTCATTCTGACCTCATTCTCCACAGTTCACATAACAGCAAGCATACAAACTTACAGGCAACACAGCCTTGTCTCTTGTGCACTTCTGAGATGTAGACGCATTGGGGTCTGTGGTGAAAGGTCCAGGGCGTGGCCATCTGCGCTACCGCTCATCATGTGACACAAAGGCTCTGGACTCCAAGGCTGACTATGTCACGTGACTGGGTCATGTGACATCTGTGTTCGGACATGTATGCCAGAGCGATGGGCGTGACTCACCAGCACCCTGTCAAAGGCAGAGGGTGTGCCGCCCCGCTGGACATGTCCCAAAACCGTCACCCGTGTGTCGTACCCCAGCCTCTTCACCACCAACTGCAGAGACAAAGGGACACAGGGGGTCATACAGTACCAGTCTAAAGTTTGAGTACACCTTCCATCCGGATTATGGCTAATCGGGCACTCCATCATTCTTCAGCAAGATAACGACCCAAAAAACACCTTGAAATTGTGCAAGAACTATCTGGTGAAGGGGGAATGTGAAGGACAACTCAAACTAATGACCTGGCCTGCCCAGTGTCCAGACCTCAATCCCATACAACTTGTATGGGACAAACTGGACAGAAGAGGCAAAGCAAAGCAACCCACAAGTGTCTCTGGGAATTGCTGCAGGATAGCTGGGAAGACATGTCGGGTGATTTCCTGCTGAAACCTATTAACCAAATGGCCCGTGTTTGTGAGGCTGTTATCACGGCAAAGGGTGGCTATTTTGAAGAATCCAAGATTCAATTTTCAATACAATTTTCTTGAACATTGCTTTGATGTTCCTTTTGTTTATTGTTACATGTACATGTGTACATGTGTTTTTTTGTAATTCTCAAGTATTTACAGAAACTTATATGGTGTAAAACATTGTCAATTATGAAATAAGCCTAGTTTCAAGCAGGTGTACTTTTTGACTGGTACTATACATATCTGGCACAGGTGTGGACTGGAGTAACCTGTGTGGGATCAGGGCAGAGATCGTGTGACATACTCACATCCTTCACGTAGCTGGATGTGATGGGCTTGCCCTGCTTGTCAATGGCTCCTTCTGCGATGATCACAATGTTGAGTCTGGAGCCCTTACTACGACTCTGAATGTATTAGAGTCAACACAAACACAGTGTGTATCAGACTACACAAACAGGGTGTATCAGACTCGACACAAACACAGTGTGTATCAGACTCTACACAACCACAGTGTGTATCAGACTACACAAACACAGTGTGTATCAGACTACACAAACAAAGTGTGTACCAGGCTCTATACAAACACAGTGTGAATCAGAATGTACACAAACACAGTGTGTATCAGACTCTACACAAACACATCGTTTATCAGACTCTACACAAACACAGTGTGTATCAGACTCTATACAAGCACAGTGTGTATCAGATTCTACACAAACACAGTGTGAGTGGGTGTCCAGCCAGCAGAGAGCCAGCTTCAGGCCCCCCTCCCGCAGACGGGCACACGCCCGAGCCTCACCTCCCCCAGACGGGCACACATGTGGTCCTCCCACCCCTCCTCAGGAGGAGCCTCTGGGATGAAGAGCCAGTCTGCCCCTGATGCCAGCGCAGACACCACAGCCAAATACCTGGGCACAGTGCACAGATCACTGAGCATAGAGTACAGAGCACAGAAACAAAGAACACAGAGTACAGAAGCACAGAGAGACAGAGACACAGGGCACAGAGACACAGAAAGACAGACACAGAGACACACAGAGCAGAGACACAGAGACACACAGATCACAGAGACACATAGAGCAGAGACACAGAGCACAGAGACACAGAGCACAGAGACACAGAGCAGAGACACAGGGCAGACACAGAGACACAGGGCACAGAGACATGGAGACACAGAGCACAGAGACACAGAGACACACAGAGACACACAGGCACACTGACATATCAGCAGACCATAGAGACTCTCCTTTTAATGGCCCTTTAGGGAAATTCACATGTCTGTGTGTGTGTGCTAATCAAACTTATCTTAAAAAATCTTTGGTAGTTCACTTTGTTAATCCCTTTTATGAATTTTAAAACCTCAATCAAATCCCCCCTACTGTTTAGTGTTAGTGTTTAGCTCTATGAAATACATCCAAACAACCCTAAATATAGATGTATATCGTCTGTGTGTATTTAAAATAAATGCAAAAAAATGAGATAATTATGAAACTGCAAACATAATCATTTTCAATATTCCTCTTTATAAAGTGTAATTACACAGATCAGCCATCCCAACACTTTACTTCTGAGCCACATCTGATCCTCTGACTCATGGGGCTAATCTCATCCCTGATTGGCTGATGCTGTGGGGAAAAGAGAAGCACAGAAAGCAGGCAGGACTCACCCGCAGTGTCGCCCCATCACCTCCAGAACAAATGTGCGCTGATGGCTAAAAAACACAACATACACACTTTTGCATCAGGACAGAAAATCCATACACATCAAAATCCATGTATTAGGGAGTTTAAAAACATGATATGCATGTATGAGTGTCATCACAGGGAAAGCAGTAAATCTCTCACTGAAAGCAATGTCCTGGAGGCAGTGTGTGCTACAGAAACTGTCCTCAGCAGTACTCAGCAGTACCTTTATGTGCCACTTGGGGACTCAATTTTCAATTTTTTGAGCCTACAATATAGCTCATTATCTGTATTGTACAGGTCGGTGGCAGGAATCCGTTATAATGAATACATTGAATACAATGCAATGAATGCATTATATTGTGCACAGTTTATGATGTTGCTGTTGTGGGGCTGACCTTTGGGCGGTGGTGGTGATGGCATCTGTGATCTCCATGATACGGTGCAGGGCAGAGTCTGCTCCGATGGTCATGTCCGTGCCACAGAAGTCATTATCGATAGAGCCAACCAGGCCCACTATGTTCAGGTGTGTGCACTGCTGAGCCAGCGAATCTGTGATCCTCCCTAAAACAGGAGCAGACACACAACTAAGACATTGACACAACTATAAAAGAGAGAGACACAGCTCACTAACACAGATGAGTCTACAACACAGGTATAAACTCAAACAACACAGTGTACAGGGTCCATACAAGAGACACAGGCACAGCTAACACAGTTACAGGGTCTATAACAGAGACACAGGCACAGCTAACACAGTTACAGTCTATAACAGGGACACAGGCACAGCTAACAGTTAGTCTATAACAGAGGCACAGGCACAGCTAACACAGTTACAGGGCTTATAACAGAGACACAGGCAGAGCTAACACAGTGTAGAGAGTCTATAACAGAGACACAGGCACAGCTAACACAGTTACAGTCTATAACAGACACACAGGCACAGCTAACACAGTTACAGGGTCTATAACAGAGACACAGGCACAGCTAACACAGTCACAGTCTATACCAGAGACACAGTTCTGAAATAGTGGGGTGAGACAATTTCTGGAAGCGAATCCAGGGACATATCTGTGAGGTGGTATAAACATGCTGTGCAGGCACCTCAGAAGACATCAATTTGATCAATGCTGTTTACCATTAGACTAGATAATATAACAATGTACTATGGAACAATTGGCTATAACAATATTAACACTTTATTTTGCATGAGAAAGACCTAAAACCCACATTTTATATACTCAATGAAACAATACTCAATGAAACTTTACAAATTAATTTAAATAAATAAAACAAGTTTGGGTGCAAAGCTGTATCTGCAGTAAATCAATTTTTTATTTGTTTCAATTTTTTCCCCAATTTTTTTTCCCAATTTAGTAGGCAATTCAACCAATTTGATTCACCCTCAATGCGTTCTCAACCACTGTTGCCCCTCCTTGATTTCTTTCCCTCAGACTTACATGGCAACATCACAGAGAAACACCACCATTTCTCGTAAAATGTTAGTAGGGGGCTTTCGGAGGGTGTGACCGACATAGTTCCACTTCCGCCTTCGGGACCTGTCCAGTTCTTCTCCACAGGTCCATATTGCTGACCCAGTCCCTCCAGCTCAGGTGTAGGATCCTCCGTAAGCATTTATTGATAAATGTCTGTGTCTTCTTCGTGTCTGCGTTTGTCACTCTCCACGTCTCAGAGCCGTACAGAAGCACAGGCTTGACTGTGGAGTTGAACAACCGCAGCTTCGTTTTGGTCTTGAGCTTTTTGGACCCCCACTATTCTTGCCTTTTGGATTCTTGCTTTGATGTCCTCGCCTGTACCACCGTGTTTGCTTATTATACTTCACAGGTAAGTGAATGAGTCTACGTCTTCCAGTGGCTCCCCTCTGAGAGTGATCAGGTTATTATTGTTTGTAATTAAGCCTCAGTAACTGAGTCTAAGCCTCAGTCTTCCTGATGCAGATGTTGCGTCCTGTTTTGATGGAAGTGGAGTCCAGGTCAGTTGTTTTTTCCTGCATTTGCTTGTGGCCAGGTCGTCCGCAAAGTCAAGGTTGTCTAGCTGTGTCCACATTGTCTCTTTCTCTTGTTCTCTGTTGGTGTTTTCATAATCCAGTCAATCGCCAGTAGGAACAGTAATGGGGACAGGAGTCAACCCAGTCTCACTCCTGAACTCACCATGAAGGGGTTGGATAATTTGCCAGCATGTACGACTC
This sequence comes from Aldrovandia affinis, assembly GCA_029706075.1. NCBI lineage: Eukaryota > Metazoa > Chordata > Actinopteri > Notacanthiformes > Halosauridae > Aldrovandia > Aldrovandia affinis. Next base: position 783,791 of record JAINUG010000259.1, on the reverse strand, counting down.
TGCATGCTGTGCCATCATAGGTGTTGCGAATCATTGTGACAAGCTTCATGAGGACTCCATAGTGTCTGAGGAGCTTCCAGAGTGTCTGCCTGTCCAGGCTATCAAATGCCTTCTCATAATCCGTCAATTGGCAAACAGGGATGAGTTCCACTAGATCGACTGCTCTACAATGACCCGGAGGGTGGTCAATGCAAGTCTCTCTGTCTCTCTGCAAGAAAGCCTGTTCCTGGGATTGACATAACATAAAATGTAAGAATTAGAACTGTTTTCTTGTCTTATTCAGATGATAGGCAAATGAGTATGTGAAATCTCTAATAAAACCTTTTGTAGCCTCCCATACAATAGCAGGGTTTTCAACAGAATTTGTCAGGAACGGAGTAGGAAAACCAGGCGCGGACCCAAGAATGCAATAATGTTCTTTATTGCAAAGGCAGGCAAAGTTCATACGGGAGCAATCAGGGCAATACAGGAATCCAAAGAGTGGTTGGGGACAGGCAAAGTTCGTTCCAGGCTTCAGGTGTGTCAGAGGCAGGCAAGACGTGGTCAATGGGCAGGCGGATGTCGATAACAGGGAATCAGTCCGGGGAACACAGAGAGGAGCAGGGCAGGAACCACGAGGAGCACGAACAGGTGGATCGGGAACAAGATTGAGACAGGACTGAACACGGAAGCACGAACACGAGGAAACAACACACGGGTAAACAAAGAGACCGCTGGAAAGTTGTGTAGGCATAGCAAAGCACAAGACAATCTGGCAACGAACATGGGAAAACGCACAGCTTATATACATTTAGACATAACGAGAAACAATCAGGAATTAACATGAATGCAGCTGCCACCAGAGACTGCAATCAGACACACGAGGAACAGGTGAAAACGATAATACAATGACGAGACAATCTGGTAACGAACATGGGAAAACACACAGCTAAATACATCAGACATAACAAGAAACAATCAGGAATGAACACGAATGCATCTAACTGCAATCAGACACATGAGGAACAGGTGAAAACAATAATACAATGACAAGACTGGAATACAGGTAAGTGAAAGTGAAAACACGGACCGGACAACCAGGAAAACTAAAACACTTAATTACGGGGAACACGAACACGAGACGTGACAAGAATTTATATTAATATTTAGGAATTCTGTTATTTTAGTTTTAAATTCAGCTTCAAACTCTGAGTTTTGTAATAGGATTGAGTTAAATTGCCAGCGTGGAGATCTGTAAACCAAAGGGGAGCATTTAAATGTATTCTGAAAGTGTTATGATCAGAAAGATCAGATCAGATCAGAAACTGCTGGGAGTATCATAATTGATTTGAAATTCGTAACCAGCTCTCTTGAACATAACAGATAATCAATTCTAGACAGCGTTCGATGACTAGATGAAAAGTATGTATAGTCTTTACCAGTAGGATTTTGAGTTTGCCATAAGTCTGCCAAGTTCAGTGTTTGTAAAAAGGAAGAGGTTATCTGTTGAGCTTTGGAGTATTTGCAGTTGATTTATCAACAATTACATCAGCAACAGCATTCATATCTCCTCCAATGATTAGTGAATAGTCTGATAGTGATAGTAACGCACTGGTCAACCTCGGAGAAAATGTTGAATCCAAAACCAGGGGCATAGACCAATCTAAATGCCATCTTCTAATTATCTTATTGTTGTACAAATATAACATAATCTCCCCGATTTATCCTGACTTGTCCTTTTGAAAGCAAAAGGAAGTCTACATTTAACTAGTATAAAAGTTACTTCTTTGAACCATCACTTGATACAGCTACGACTTTATAATGTTTATTCTGAAGACAGTGTAGATTTACAAGAGTAAATCTTCCTTCACTTATAAAGGCAACTTCTGCATTTTTTCTATGTAGGTAATCTAAAAGCTTGGTTCTCTTGGTCGGGCTATTCAAGCCTCTAATATGTATACGTAAGACTGAGATATTAACCATTATCAAACGTGGGGTGTCCGTTATATGGTTGGTTGGTGAAGGTATTCTATCAACATAGGTTGCATGCAGATTAACGGCGTATTTTAAGTACAAATATTTCCCTTTCCCTCCCCAGGACCGCTATTTCCCCCCTTTGCATCTAGGAACTGTGACAACATCATATACAGTTAAAAGTGTCCAAACCCCACCCCATGAACTGAGTCAACTGTCAGATTACTTGAAATAAAAGTTAGCTAGCCAGCTAATCGGCAGTGTTAGCAAAGATAACGTCATGGGATGCTAAAATGCTGATGTTGACGGTGACAAGTAAGAAAAGTCAGCCAGCCGATTAGACTTAATTTAAATCCCAAGCTAGCCAGCTAGCCAGCAACACATAATAAAATAAAAGTGCCATTTCAAAAACTGAAAAGACTATTGTCATAATGCACAAAACCAAAGACTAATAGTCAATGTCAGTTAGCCAGTAATTAGTCTTCTCCACACTATCTGCCTGGATGTCCAACCACCACCTGAAACTGAACCTGGGGAAGACGGAGCTGCTCTTCCTCCCAGTAAAGAGCCCCCCGATGATTGACGCTTCAATCACCGTAGAAGGTTCCATAGTGTCTCCATCCCAGTCTGCCAGGAGTCTTGGAGTGACCTTGGACAACCAGCTGTGCTTCTCGGGCCACATCCCAGCAATCACCCGGACCTGCCGATTCTCCCTCCATAATATCCGGAGAATCCGACCGTTCCTCACCTAAGAGGCCACACAACTCCTGGTGCAGGCCCTGGTCATGTCTGGACTACTGCAATTCCTTGCTGGCTGGCCTACCGGCCTGTGCCATCAAGCCACTGCAACTGGTCCAGAATTCTGCCCCACGTCTGGTGTTCAACCAACCCAAATTTACACATGTCACCCCTCTACTCTCCTCTCTGCACTGGCTCCCCCTCGCAGCATGCATCAAATTCAAATCACTGGTGCTGGCTTATCAATCGGGTAGAGGAACTGCTTCCCCTTACCTCCAGACACTCATCACACAATACACCCCAGCCAGACCCCTCTGCTCCACCTCCTCTGGAAAACTGACTGTCCCATCCCTCCGGGCGCCCGACAGCCGATCCTCGCGGTCTCCTTCCATGTATTAATGCACATCTTGTAAGTCGCTCTGGATAAGAGTGTCTGTCAAATGCTTAAAATGTAAATGTAAGGTAATGCAACTAAACATTAGCTGGCTAGAAAGTCAGCTAGCCTAAAAATGACCAGCCAAAAAGCGAATGACGTTAATTAGCCAGCTAGCGGATCTTTTGACCACAACATCATGGCTATTTCACATGGTGAACCAGATTGCGAACTAGCACTCTCAATAAACCTTTCCTTAGCTAACATCTAGTTACTCACATACGATGTTAGAAACATGCAGTTCAGGGTGACAAGCAAGCAAACCTCGCCAGCCAGTTAACTTATGTGTCCATTGCCATCTCCCTGTATGCCTGTTGCTCAGTGTAGTTGAGTTGCCTTTTGGTAGATTGTGTTGCCGATTTGGCTATTTTTTTTTCTGAGATTTTCGGCATCTTGAGCTGAGGTGAAGGTTAGCTTCTCACCTTCATGGGTGACCCGTAATGTGGCCGGGTAGATCAGGAATGACGGTATACCCAGGCCACAAAGCTCCTGCGTGTCAGAGGAGGCTTTCCATTTTTGTGAGGTGAATGCGTTGTAGTCTGCGAAGAACCTCATCTTGGATTGATCCCTGAAGTATGACCTGACAATCCTGGTATCGCAGCACTTTTGAGATCATGATGCACACTGTTTCAGGGGATTTCACTGAATGACCATCATAGATTCTATGAGCTTGCTCAATTTGTAATGGATGCTTGCTAAGTGCGGGAATCCAGGTTGAAAGCATCTTTTTAAGTAACTCAATCGGGTCATCTCCCTCATGGTCAGGTGCCAACAACACAAATAGTTTCATCTCTCCCGATCCTCCAGGTCAGCCTTTTTCACCTGCGGCTTGTTCAGGGTCATGGCTAGATAGTAACCTTAGTCATCAGCCTTGTCCAGGTTGGTCGTGCCCCTGACTCCATCTTGGTTCAGTCCCCTTTTCTCAGATTGAATATTGTCAACTTTGTCAATTAGGCCACGTACCGTCACCATATGAGTTTTAAAGGCAGTTTTCAAAGCCAGCAGCGATTGAGTTACGTCCACCATTGCTAGCTGAACGGCATTCCTCACAACAGTTTCGAGGACGTTCTGTTGTGGAGTGAAGGCTTGAGAAATGCCGTCTGCTATGCAGGCCTTTGTTGAGTCATCTAGCAAAGTCTTTTGTCTCTTTCCTAACAGTGTTGTTGCAGGAAAAACACAGTTTTTCTTGTTCACGCTCATTTTAACTTCCTAGTTAAAGTAAAAAGTACCTGCAGCTTAGTCGGAGCCTTAGTTCCCTGCAACCATTGCGTGTGTTAGGTCACATGATCTCCCGAGTAAAAAATGTTTTGATGAATTACCCAGAATGGGAAAGCTCAAGCCTGTAATTTGAGATGCTCTGAAGCTGCCCTGATATGTGAATGCACTATGTGAACATTAATGGACGCTCACCCTGCTTGACAAGCTCAGCCAGCAGGCCGCTCCACTCATTGCGGAAGATGTTGGCTCCTGTCAGGCTGCCGTCTCCCCCACACACACACAGGTTGGTGATGCCACGCTGAAGCAGGTGGAAAGCGGCCTCCAGGCGTCCCTCGCGCGTGGTGAAGGCCTTACAGCGGGCACTGCCAATCACTGTCCCACCCTGCAGGAAGGACACAAGGGCGCCATGGGTGCCAGGGACAGAAACCCTGCAGAGCTGATTTCAATGAGGTTTGTTTAAAGGTCTTTATCACCCCAATTTGATAAGGGTGTCAGGGACTCAGCACCCTTCCTGAAGTAGCCATGACTCTGAAGAGTGACTGTGCAGAGCAGGAGTGTGACCTATAGCACTTTTCAGATCTTAACAGGACAAAGGCACATTCAAAAGCTCTGAAAAAACACTGCAGAAGGTACTGTTCCTGAAGACGAGTCATTCAGCAGGTCTGAGGAACTGCCAGCAATGGGATAGCGCAAAACACTTGCTATGTCAAAATCAAACCAAGAAACTGCACTCTAGAACAACACTTCACCACCAAGATGTATACAAGACATTTGGCATTTTTTAGTAGATGAGAATTTAGTATTGACTGCCCACAATGACATTTTCTGAGGCTCAAGAAGAGGTAGAGTGACACACATTGCCAAGGCCAACAGAATGCATTTGCTCCCAAACAACTCCACAGTCTGACAATAAAGCTAAGGGAATGGAACGTGACAGAAAACTGTACAGCATGTATAGACATGTACATCACTACTAAGGCTTGTTGTCTTACTATGTTAGGCTGGTTATCCTCAGTATAGAGAATAACCCTCATCAAATGCACTGTGTCAATTGATATTCAGCCAAATTGGTGTTAATGAGCAATGGCACAGCATGTGCAGGAAGAGGCCTAACACAGGCCTGTCAGTGAGCACAGCCTTACCAGCTGAATGATGTTGGTCACACTCTGCCAGTTTGCCAGTTTGATGTTGTCATCCCCGTCCACCAGCCCTTCGTAACCCTGGGGAAAATCCATCCATTTAATATATTAGACAATAAATGGAGAACTACAAATAAAATCCAGACCCAGTGGCTGTAGTCCTGGAATAAACAGCCTCCCTATGAGTTTATGCAGATACAGGATTTTTAAGTGTACAAAACATAAAATGAATGAGTATTGTGTATGTGTAATCCCTCCTCCACATGAGAGCTTAAGAAATGTGCTTGGTGAAGGAAATGTACCTCATAGATGAGATAGACCTTGGCTCCCACATATATGCCCATCCTCGTCACTGCCCGGACAGCTGCATTCATACCTGTCATATCAATTTAAGGATTTATTTATTGACTGGCATTATCACCAAGACACATTTTTCTGCTTGGGCAATTCAGAAACAAATCAACCCCTATCTCAAACAATATCTTGTGCATACTGCAGATTAAAGGTTTAAGCAATTGATATATGTAATATTACATTCATGGCATACATTAATCTAATATGCATATTATACGAGTACAACATGACTACTGTCAATTTATCAAAACAGAGAACTTTGTACACAGAAAATGAGGTTATTTGAGAGCAGGGGCGTGTCCAGGGAGGGGCCTGGGGGGGCACCTGCCCCCACAGAAATTTGGTTGGCCACCCTGCGTGCCACCCTACTTCATCTTGATGAAGGTAATTCGGTTGTCAATCACATCTTTTCAAATGTATTACATTTTGAATGTCCCCCGCTGTGTGGTTCTGTGCCACTGTTGGGCCACCCCTGTTAAAGTGGTCTGGGCCCTCTCATTCTTTGAGAGTTGACATTGTCTGTGTGACAATGCTAGATGCGCAGTACGATTAAATGTAAAAAATCTCAACGCTTCCTGTGCAAATGATCACACCCATGCACGTTAGGTAATCAGTGTCGCCAGGTCTGCGGTTTAACCGTGGAATTGGACTACTTTGAAGACGAGTCCATGACTGAAAAAATCAAAGCCGCAGGTCGCGGGTTTTTGGGCGCGACCGCAATCAGATACAGTTAGCTCACTAGTTAGCCAACGTAAATGTTGCTAATACAAAATGAAGGGTGGTGGGGTAATATTTCAAGAATATAAACAGATTTTTGTTGTGAATCAGAAATGTACAAAAATCCTAGCTTGCATTAGCTAATGTTAGCTTGCTAGCAAACAGTTGCTTTCAAGGTGCACTCAATGAAGGAGTGCTGTAAGGTTTTTAATGTTATCTAATATCATTGCAATGTTAGCCAAAAGAGAATTCCATCTGTAAATGCATCCTACTAGCTAGCTACATTTAGGTGTCTGTTTATATATTATATTTCTTTTTGACGTTTTCTAGTATCGTTTTTGATCACTGATATGCACTTTTATCAATATTTGTAATTGGTATCAGACATAAAACTAACCAGTTTTATTTACATATATACCAGTAAACAGTTGATACAGGTATGGTATGCAGCTGCCAACAATGATTGCTGTATTACTGCACTGATCTCTTGCGCAAACAATGATTGACCATACCATGTATTAATGCACATCTTGTAAGTCGCTCTGGATAAGAGCATCTGCTAAATGCTTAAAATGAATTAATTCATTATTATTTAACCCACTTATTCCTGGTTAGGGTCACGGGGCGCTGGAGCCTATCCCAGCATGCATTGGGCGAGAAGCAGGAATAGATCCTGGACAGGTCGCCAATCCATTGCAGTAAATGCTTAAAATGTAAAATGTAAATGTAAACAGCTAGCTATAATGATTAGCTTGTTGTGGCAGCTAAAGGAAAAAACTGATTACTCTTTTGGTTAATATTACAACCTGTCTGCCAATGCATCCTACAAGCTATCTACATTTATGCGTCAGTATATATATTATATGTTTTCTAGAAATGGTAATCCTTCTGGTCCTTCAAGTTATAACATATCTTTGAGTAATAAAATGTATCTTCACCTTGCAAGCACATTGGATGGTAGTGTTATATTTTGGTGTTTTTCTTTAGTAATATTTTATTTACAGTCTCAAGACTAAAAATCTGTATGCCCCCACTCCTTATCCTGTTTCAGTCTTGGTGTTAAGTACCCTTGCTCAGATGCAAGATCTCCCACGAGACTTAGGTTTCGAGAGCCATTGGAAAGCAACCCTGGGTGAATAGAAATTATAATATCAGAAGAAGTCATTGATCTAGCCAGGAAAAGGAACCAGGGAAGGAGTGAATTATCACATGCATGAAACCTTTCCTCCTTCGGCTCATTGATGAGGAGGGCCTTCAGGATGAGGACCATGGGGGCATGAACTTAATTTAAAATTAATTTATACATAAATTGATATTGTAGGTCATATTATTACCCTATATTGAAATTCCAATTCAAACAATGTGGTTTTATTTTTTTACAATATTTCTTGAATTCATGTTTTATATGACCTTAGTTAAAGATAAGGGTGTAACCTGCACTTTGTTTTCAGGTTTTAATGACACAATGTAACCTCCTAACCTTATTTTTTTTTAAATATATTTTTTTTAAATCTTGTATTGCTTGTCTATGTATTTTATTATCATATGTATAAATAAATCATATTTGTAATATTTGTAACTCTTACACCTTAAAAGGTATTTCTGTTCTGTTAAGATTTTAAATGCTTAACTTAAATTGGGAAGACTCGACATTCCCTAATATTTTCTGTATCTTCATTGGAAAGTAGACAAAATGGCAGTTGCTTGGGGGGAAACATTGATTTTACAACAAAGATAAACATTTGTTGGGGTGTTTTTCCATGCCTGGTTTATTAATATTATGTTATTGTATGGGCGGCACGGTGGTGCAGTGGATAGCGCTGTCGCCTCACAGCAAGAAGGTCTCGGGTTCGAATCCAGGCCCGGGGCCTTTCTGTGTGGAGTTTGCATGTTCTCCCCGTATCCGCGTGGGTTTCCTCCAGGTACTCCGGTTTCTTCCCACAGTCCAAAGACATGCACGTTAGGCTAATTGGAGAGTCTAAATTGCCCGTAGGCATGAGTGTGTGAGTGAATGGTGTATGTAGTGCCCTGCGATGGATTGGCGACCTGTCCAGGGTGTATTCCTGCCTCTCGCCCGGAACGCATGCTGGGATAGGCTCCAGCACCCCCCGCGACCCTGACCAGGAATAAGCGGCTTAGATAATGGATGGATGGATGGATGTTATTGTATGTCAAATCATTTGAAAGAGCTATTTGCTATTTCAGCTTTCTGAAGGTGCATCATGTTTAAATATATGGTTTGATACCAGCAAACTATGATCGTTAATGCATAGACTGGTCACGTTACGATAAGAATGCGAACATTCCGCTCGGCCAGGAAATGGTTAACACTGATCCTTGCCGAGTGACAGAAGGCAAAGCCAGTTATAGCTGTCTATATTTACAGGCCTATCAATTTATATAACAAAATTATAGTTTAATATCTATTTAACTAAAAGATTACAGGAAACGAAATATCGGACCGCCATCTCGAACAAATGTTTATTGGGCTGAAAAGGCTCATTGTATTGACGTATAGCTATCAGTTCCGTCTGCAACGCCAGCTGATTTTTCAGTTGCAAACAAAGTAAACGTTCGCTAGCAGGCTAATGGCGTCATCTTTATATGACATTCACATTTGAATATGGAGTACTAGAGTGAATTCAGCCATTGAATATGCACATCGCCTGATTCTGTTCTACTGATGTTTGTCTGTGTTCACGAATTGAGCCCGAGCAGCGACATGTGTGTGTATCGTTAGTGTACCTTGCGCATCTCCTCCACTAGTCAGCACAGCAATGGCTTTGCCAGCCCCCGTCATCCGCAGCTTCTCCAAATCCACGGACGTCATGGTGTTGGAACACTAACGACTTGAAGCCTGCTGCAGAAATTGTATAGAAATACGAAAAATGCTCACTATTCCCCACAGATAGACAATGTAAACACATTTCTTGACAGAACCTCTGGCCCAGTGGTGTAGTGGTGACTGGGTTAGGCGGGTGTATTGTGACTTCTACGGGATCCCACCCCAACGTGTGTGCGTGCGCGCGAACACGTACACACACGCACACACGCGCGCACACATCACTGCCCGCATACATAAATAAAGGATCAAAAGCTAAATCTGGTTTAAAAACAACTAATATCAATAATAACTTCATAAAATATACCACAAGCCAACAAAAGACTATGGAAATAACATTTAATTATTTTTCATGAGTCACAAATTGATTCCGTTTTGTCATATTCACACAGCACAAATCCACTTCATATTATTGGACGAATGTGCTAAGTAATTTCTCTCCGCGGTCATAGTCAAATCAAATTACCCAGTCGGTGCCAATTTGAGCCTGTGGCCTAGCTCCCATTAGATTGATGGACATTGAGACGTATCTCTCGATATTTTTGGGTGGGTATATGGTAAATCCCTGTCCTCAGAGGCGGATGTACGCCGTATACCTGCGTACACGACCCAATACACCACGGCTCTGACCCCTATTTCGTTTGTACCGTGGGCTTACTGAGACAGTTTGCTCCGCCCACACTGAATACGGTGGACCAGGATTGGTTATCTTCTCATATTCCTCTTCTTAATGTTACCCTACATTTTACACTAACTTTTCATCCTCAGCCGATGTGGCAAGCAACGAATAAATGTTAAAAATAAAAATAAGAATAAAAAATAATTTAAAAAAGTACACATCACCTGGTAATGTGAGGATATTTGATCATGTTAGCAGTACATTGACATAAATATGTTGTATATAGGTTTGGAAAAAAGAGTTTACCACATTTTCATATAATTTAGTACTGAATTCATTTATGTTAATGATATTGTGCAGTAGACCTGCCATCATAAAACAAACATTTTAAATATTTTAATATTAATATTGAGGTGTACATCATAAATAGCTTTTAAATATATTTTTAAGTCTACAATCATATATTTTAAGCAGTAGAAAAGCCCCATCATAATTGACATTCTAGGTTACTATCACTAACTTCACTTAATAAAGTTCTTATATCGAAAGTGGGATTCATTTTTGGGTCATGAAGCCTCATTCGCCCATGTAACCATGTGATCAATTTCAAATCACATGCAGGCATTATCATGAAATTAGATGTGTACTGGTATTATACAGAGTTAAGGCATTAAACTATATATAATTGCCTTGATTTATAGCAATTTTATGCTAATTTGCAAGATCTGTGGTTTATTTGGGTAATTTAGTTAGGCTTTATAGTGCAGGTTACTGCATTTATACAGGCCTATACACACTGTTTATGATCATAACTTCTTGCAACCCTAAAAAGATTGATTTGAAAAAGTGTTATTGAACAAAAACAATAAAGCCTCCTGCTCACTTGACATATTTCACCAGGGAGGCTTATATAACTATATTATATATAACTATACTATAACTATAATAACTATATTTAATCGTATATTATTATACGTGTAGTTGTGTCAGTGTTTTTGTGACTGTATTAAGGGCATGTTGTGTAGACCCTGCAGATTTACTGAACTTCATGGTGCATGGATTTGCTGAGATATTGTTATAGCCATGGTGAAAGCTATAAGATGTGATTGGAGTTTGTATACCCCACAATCCATGCAGATCAGAGGACATGTGATCACCTCACTGGATTAAAGATGGTGTAGTGACAGAACATGAGTTGTTAAAATAGAAACAATGAATGGGATCAGCCATCCACATGATGAACGTGAGGTTCAGCAGGAAAACGATCACTGGGTGCGGCCTTGCTCAAACAGTTAAATCACACAGAAGAAAGCTTGGCTTCACGTGGCAACTCACCATTGTACTTTGTACAGGCATATCAGTGTTTCAGCCATCAACGGCTGCTGCATATTTTCAATAGCCAAGCAGGACTGGAGTGGACAGTACATAAATACAACACCTATTGGCATTTAATGCATTCATGGCACTGCCACTTCCTACTTTGAGTACCTCAAATCACGTGCAATTTGTGACCAATATAACACTCGGATGTTAGCATAAAACTGGCCATATTTGTCACAGATAAAAATGCTTTTGTGGCATGAGACACTAACATTAAAAATAAATGAATTCTTAGTGTATGTGGAATGTTCTGTTCCCATGGGTTTTACTGCAGCAGTCTCTATTGAAGCTCACTGTTCATAGTCCACTTTCAGACTAAAGGTCATCTACAAGCTAAAATCTGAAGGTGAACAATGAGCAGCCTGTATGTTTAGATGAAACGAAACTGATCTAATCCCAAATTCACAACCAGTTGTGCTGAGTTTTGATCAGTCTAAAAACAAGGGTTTCAGAAGAAAGGCTGAGCACAGGTATTTCATTCCCTTGGCTCCAGTCTGCTTGAAATTAAATTTCAATTTGTCTGAATGAAACTGGAACTGGAAAATATGAAAAATGTTCAAAATTGTCAAAACAGAAGGAATCTTGACTGAAATCAAGATGCTTTCAATCAATCAATCAATCAAATTTTATTTATATAGCACATTTAACATGACGCTCGTCAACCAAAGTGCTTTACAATACAGGCAGACTAAGGGTAAAAATAAACAGAAAATAAACAACCAACAGACATACAAAGGAACAGAACAAACAAGGCAGGAGTCAGTGTGAGTCGGGGAATTGAAATACAAGTGAGTTTTGAGCTTAGATTTAAAGGACTCGATGGAGGGGCAAATCTGATGGACATGGGGATGCTGTTCCAGAGGTCAGGGGCACAGCAAAAGCAGAGACTTGAGGTTGGACTTACAGGAGACCCTTTCAGCAGATCTGAGGGCCCTGATGTTGGTATAGGGGGTGAGGAGGTCTGCTAGGTAGTAAGGGCACGCAGACTACTCAAATTGCTGCTGACTGATGAAATCATATTATCTAAATGTAGTTTTTCAGTTAGGTTGTGTGTGGTAGACTTATAATGAAAGAAAACAGCAAAATATGAATCTCTGACAGGTGAGATATACTGTATAATTTAGAAAAATTGCAAAGGGGTGCAAGAAAAGATTGTTGTAAACAGTCACATCTTTGTCATGTTCTGTAGATTGTATATGTTTAGGGAATATTGCCATAGTTCTTTTATTATTTGAAATGAGACACTATGTTGCAACCTTCAGTTGTGCACAGGCCTGTAAGTGGGCCACACAGTGTGCACAGGCCTGTAAGTGGGCCACACAGCAATGTGCCTCCAGGGCAGCATGGCCCAGGAGATAGCCTACATTAGCATAACACATTAGCATCACTCAGTCTCACTCAGGCCTCGATCAATGGGCATATTGTGTTCAGACTGATGCAGTACACTGAAAGATCACTCCTGAACTGGAACGGGTCACAAGAGTTTCACATCTACTGCAGCAACTGTACCATGCCATTCATATTTCCAATTAGGTGCACATTGACAGTTGCTTTTTTTTGTACACACTTTTAGTTATTCTACATTGAGTACAAAGGGGCCTTTTGCTTCTTTTCTACAATGAGTGAAATAAAGTATATTGCTCGCCAAGCAATTTTGAAAGAACATACATTTTTCGCGCTGAAACACAAAAATTCCCACAAATAATCTGAAAGTTTGCGGCTACTATCAGCCACGTCGATATGATCCCACCCTTGATTAGTCATGGTTGGCTGAAAATGCCCAATGAGATACGCATCTGCCAATCAATGCCTACCTGTCTGTCATGGTTTGAGTGCCTGCTTAGCCCCTGTGTGGGCGTACTCCTTTCCAATCCTCGTGAGTACGTCCCTGCTCCCCTTCTATAGCCTACCTAATCAGCTGATTATTCACAGGTGTTCACTGCCTACTTCAGTTCGCTGTTTTCACTGCTCCGTGCTTCAGTGTCAATTCATGTGTCGTGGAAGCTGGTACGGTTACTCGCAGTACTAAAGAAAAACTAGAAAAGTATTCACTTCAGTTTTCTCGCCGCTTCTAGGTAAATCTAGTGTTTACCTTTGTTTTTGGTCTGATTTCGGGGTTAGCCTACTTACGGCAGACCCAGGACACTTATTTCTCTGTTCTTTTTCCTAAACTCGTTTTAGGCGTCTGGGTTCGTTTCCACCTTTGTTTTTGTCTGTGCTGCGACACAAGTTTGTTTTCTTTCACTTCCCTCTGCGAGGGTCTTTGGCTGGTTTTCTCCTCCTTTTGATGTGATCGGAGATGGGAGCCAAACACGTAGCACTCCGAGATCATCTTTTTAGGAGGTAGACGATCAGCCCTCTGTCCCCCGTAGCGGTCCTTTTATTTCGCTGGCAGCTCTGCACTTATTTCGTGAAGCTGTCCGGTTTCTGAAAGTCGCCCTATTTGCTGGGTCTTGTTGTGTTTGGCTACACGCCAGAGTTTTTGTTCAGTTTTACTACCGTTCGGTACCGTTCGCGGACCGCGTTTATTTGCGTTTATTTATTTTCTGTAGCGGTTCTCGCGGGGTACCGCCCCTTGCTCCCTATTGTGTTTTAGTGGCACCCTGATTCGTCAGGAGTGATCCTGATCCTGATCCCCATTGGTCGCACTTGAGCCTCACCCCTACAAGCCCTCACACTGTCAACGTCAAACACCAATCACGTACCGTGCAGTCTTTTATCATACACTCATACATATAAATACAATTAAAAAACCCACCATGCGTGCAGTCTTTTGGACTTGAATCTGGGAAAGAGCAGTGTGGGGTTTTTTTTTTTTTTGCATTTAGCAGACACACGACTTACCCAGTTTTACATTTCTTTACATGCAATCCATTTATACAGATGGATATGTTACTGAAGCAATTCAGGTTAAGTACCTTGCTCAAGGGTACAATGGCAGTGTTCCACCTGGGAATCGAATCAGCGACCTCTGAGTTACAAGTCCAGTTCCCAAACCATTACACTACACTGCCTGTGTAGTAGTGCTGTAACTAGCAAAAGACAAATAATTTCATTTGAACATAAACGCTGAGACAGTGCCAGCCCACGTACAATTTTCATTGGGAGAATGAGCAGTGGGAGAACAAGTTTTTATTTTGTGTCAAAGAAAGGTGTGTGTGCTTGATATGCGGTGGTGCCGTTGCTGTTGGGAAAAGAGGGAACGTTGAGCGCCACTATACCACACTACACAAGGTTAAATTTGAGCGTGATTTGCAGAAAGTGCATTGCTTGTTTGGAAGGTGAGTGAGCTCAAAGCGCAATTACAGAAACAGCAGTCAATATTATGTTTATCGGGTGTTTTTCGCTACCCTTACCTTATCTACTCTACGGAGATTTTCTGTTCGTTTGTTTGTGTCTGTGTGACACTTAGTCACCCGTTGGGTGTTCTTTTCTGTTCCTCCTTATTGTTCATTTCCCCCCTATTTCTCTGTACTTCAGAGCTAGTGGTTAGACTGTAGGGCAGTACAGTCCAACTTATTGATCCCCCGGGGTTCTGCGAGTGGCACCAATCACCAACCACCCTCACAATTATATATTGTGGCAGGATCAGGGGTGTTGGGGTACAATGCAGCCAATGAACAATAATACAATTACCATACAATGATAAAATAGGAAGATACCAATTTATTTGGGGAATGATAAAATAGGGGAAGATACTTCTTAATTTATTTGTCGTCCAGCCAATGAATCAATCCAAAGAAAAACGGGGTTAGGTCCAAATCAAGCAAAGTCAATCCAACACAATGCTTTCTGTCCTCCAAACACCAGTGTGTTAACCGTTCTTTATCCATGGTCTGCAAACCTGTCTATTACAGCCAAGTCATCCAGCCATCAAATGGAAGACGCCGGAAGAGCCAGTCACACGGGGACGTGCGTACCTGAGCAAACATTTAAAGGGATACTGCATGCTGAAAGGAAACACACCACATCCAATTATTAAACAAGAATTAACTTCAAGAGTCCAAGCAGAGCAAGTTTGATCCATGCGTCTGCCATGCACAGAAAGTCCTGCGTGGTCCTGCTTCTGTTATGGTCCACTTCTTCACAGATCTTCTCTGAGTCCACTGATGCAAGGAAAGAAAATGTAACACTTGTTTGGTTCTTGTTCAACACCTCCCAAAAAAAGCTGGGTGACGGTCAGGTGCTCTTGGACTGGACCAGAAGCAGCTGGGATGAAGTGAGCTTCATCATTTATATACATTCATATACATTTATATACACTGAATCTTGTCTGGTTCCCTGCCAATATGGTTCTTTTGATAGGCTTGCATTAGAAGCTGAGCAGTCATGGTACTGGAAGGTTCCATAATGATCCACTGGGGGGTTATTATGATTCATGCTGGTGTAGAGGCTTCACTCCTCCCTCCATTCTCGCAGTGAGAGGGGTTGTTTCTGTAAACTGGCCAGTGTCTATCGAACACACCGCATGGCCTCCTCATTCATCAATGACTCTCATTCATCAATGACTCTAAATAATGTGCACTGGCTACATGATTACTGGATGGTGTGGGGTCCCACTGGAGTTTAATTACAATATTTAAATTGTGTTTTGGAGGGTGGTTTTGCTCACCAGGTGGAGAGGGGAAGAGGGTGATGATCACCAGGTGGTGGGGCAACTCTCTGAACACTCAGCGTGGTAAGTTCTGAGGGAACACAAGGTCCAGTCAGGGACACACCATGCAATGAGCACTGAGCCACGCAGAGACTCTGCACAGCTAATGATCACCAAAAAGACCTCATCGCAGGCCTGCAGGGTTTATAGCTACAGAACCAGATCTACACATAGACAATGAAGACACAAGCAGCATGTTTCATAAGAACATGCCCCCCTCCATGTAGCAGAGGCTTTCATCCAGCGTCACTTACAGTAGCCAATGCATCCTTTTTCTCTTCAGTACATGTCGTCCCAATGGGAATCGAACCCACAAACTAAACGTTGTCAATGCATTGCTCTACCAACTGAGCCACACAGAACCACAGTGAAATCCCCACAGTTCCCCACCCCCCCATGTTATTATGGCATAGTTCATCAGATTCTGCCTCCCGTGAAATAGCGCTTCCCATTTTCTGTTCCTTGCTGGCTATAATTTCAGTGCATTGCAAATATGTTTAAATAGAAAACTTTAAAAAGTTACTTGTTTATCAACAAACGTCACTGACCTCGTCTTACACTGTGGACTCATTCAAATGTCTGTAACAAAAACTAGCTAAATTAGCTAGCTAGCAAATGTATCTAGCTAACGTCTGCTATTCGGACGACATGAAAATATACCTTAACACCAGTGGAGATTTCTATAAGAGAACAGGTGACAAAAAACAGACAAAAAACATAACACACATCACATAAAACACATTTTTTAAATGCCTAAGTATCATCACAATTTCCTCTGTTAATCAAGCCAAAAAAGTCTCACTTAAAAAAATTATGTATCGTGCAAAACAGCACCACCCTCAGGTTATTAAAAGCTACTTCAGTGAAGCGAGATGCTCTCTGCCTCATTCATTATCGCGAACCTGTGACCTTGCTGTGCGGCGACAGTGCTATCCACTGCACTGCCTTTCTCTCTGCCTCACTAAGCTAATACAACTAAATGTAACGCAATATAGTACTTTATCGTCGTTGATTGGGCAATTATAGTTTATGACGCGTTTTAAAGCCCACCCAGTGAAGCACTGCCTTAGTCTTTCGAATGATGTGCGATCTTTAGCGCGTTCGCGACATGAAGATGATTGACACTTCGGAACATGTTTCTGATGGTTGTAACTTCAATATGTCTTTAATACATTCACCATTTATTTCATGAAACCACTCTGATTAGGTGGTACCACACTTTTTATAGGTTAGAATGTGTATTTTGTAATGTGTATCGTATTTAATTATATATGATTGGTTTATGACTAGAGGGCGGGAACTAGCTACTTTCTCAAAAAGAAAACCTCTGCACGGAAAATGGTGACTTGAAGCTGGCGCCAGATGCAGGCACCTCTGCTCTGTGCGACCCATCAGGTTTCTGACAGCTTCGGACAGACATATTGAGGTAAGGAACTGTATACAATACTTTTTTAATGCTGGTAATATATTATTTATTTACCTTCAGTATAGTTTTATTGTTTTGATAAAACATCTGTGAGATGAACTTTTGACGCCTGTGAAGCAAGCTTTAGACAATGAGATTCGAAGGCAAACCCATACCTTAAAGTTATATACATTTTCTTTATTCTTTAACTTTATTAATGTTATCAACGTATTTCAAGAATATGAATAGAATTTAGTGAATCAGAAATGTAGAAAAATCCTCCTCAGACAATGTTAGATAAGTAGCTTGCGTTAGCTAACATTAGTTTGCTAGCAGACAGTTGCATTCAAGGTGCACTCAACAAAAAAGGCACTCGATGTCACCCAAAAAGAAGTGCTGCAAGATATACTTTAAATTTTGTAATGTTATCTAGTATCATATTTGATAACTGATAAGAATATTTGTTATTGGGTATCAGAGGTAAAACGAACTAAATAGCTAGCTGTAGATTAGCTGTTAGATAGATAGGGTAGATAGCTGTGGCAGCTACAGGAAAACAAACTTGAGTTTTAATTTTAGCCAAAAGAGCAATCCATCTGCAAGTGCACCCTACTAGCTAGCTACATTTAGGTGTCTATTTGTATATTGTATGTTTTCTTTTTGATGTTTTTTAACCCTTTTAATATAGTTTTTGATAACTGATACGCACTTATAATAGCCCTAATTTATATAGCACTTTTCATCGCAGAGCGATCTCAAAGTACTTAACAGAAAAGAAAAAGAAAAGAAAAACTGAAAACATAGCAAAACTAAAATGTATTCAAATTAATATAATTCTAAAAACTGTGTATGTGTGTGCGTGTATATGTACGCCAAACTCAGCCATACAATTTAGTGAATAAGTATGTTTTGAGTCTGGATTTAAAAACATTAATGGAATCAGCCTCCCTAATAGAGATGGGGAGGCTATTCCATAGAAAAGGAGCTCTAAAATAGAATGCCCTACCTCCAACCGTTTTTTTTTGCCACGGGCGGGACAACTAATAACCCCGCATCCTGCGACCGGAGGGCACGCGCCGGAATATATGGCCGAAGCGCATCGGACAAATACCCCGGCGCCAGTCCGTGTAGGGCTTTAAAAGTTAAAAATACAATTGTAAAATCAATTCTAGCCTCAATAGGAAGCCAATGCAGAGTAAATAAAATAGGGGTAATGTGCTCAGTGCGTCTCGTTCTAGTGAGGATTCTGGCTGCCGCATTTTGAACGAGCTGGAGGCTCCTTAAAGCGTTTTTTGGGCAACCAGAATAGACAGAGTTGCAATAGTCCAACCTTGACGAAACAAAGGCGTGAATCAATTTTGCAGCATCTTGTTGTTTAATAAATTGTCGAACTTTTGCTATATTTTTAAGATGGAAAAATGATGTTTTCTTCACCTTGTTGATTTGGGACTTGAAACTTAAATCAGAGTCTAGGACAACACCAAGACTTGTGACTTCAGGTTTGATCCAATATATGTCAATTTCCCCAGAGAACTAGGCAGCGTATTGCTCCGCAAGTTATTAAAAACGACTTCCCTTTTGTCTTTTGGGCCAAGTAATAAAACTTAAGTTTTGTCCTCATTAAGTTTTTAAAAGTTTTTACTCATCCATTGTTCTACGGCAGACAGACAGGCAGTCAAGGAGCACAAAGCAACTGAGTCATTTGGCTCCATTGCGATGTATAATTGTGTGTCGTCAGCGTAACTGTGAAAGTCGACGTTATGATCTCTAATTATGTGACCTAACGGCAGGGCTGGACTGGCTATATAGTCTACCGGGCCGATTCCCGGTGGGCCGGTCTAGTTTTGGGCCGGTAGGGCCGGTATAATTATTATTTTTAATTAAAAAAATATAAAATATATATTTTTTTTTTTTTGTGTCATCTAACGGCCAACAAAAAATGGACAGCGGCCCATTGGTTAATTTTCTCTACTGACACTGGGCCGGCCCAATCACATGCTTTTTTTGCATCGAACGGCCGCCCCAAAATGGACAGCGGCCCATTGGTTCATTAGTGATGGGACGGTCTGAGCCAAATGGCAGGGCCTATTTTTTGTCCCAGTCCAGCCCTGCCTAACGGTAACATGTACAATGAAAAGAGCAGAGGGCCAAGACAGCTTCCTTGTGCAACCCCAAAAGCCATGTCGTATATCTCTGATGTGTGAGCTCCGAGACTAACATAAAATTGTCTTTGTGTTATATACGTTCGAAACCAATTTAGAGCACAATCGGATAAACCAACGTAGTTTTCCAGTTGATTCAGTAGTATACCGTGATCAAGAGTATCAAAGGCAGCGCTCAAGTCCAGCAGAACAAGAACCGAGACCCTTCCGACGTCAGCACTAAGTCTGAGATCATTGATTATTTTGACAAGTGCCGTCTCTGTACTGTGGCCGGACCTAAAGCCTGACTGGAATTTTTCCAAAATGTCATTTTCATTTAGAAAGTAATTTAATTTGTTAAAGACTACTTTTTCGAGAACCTTACTTATAAACGGTAAATT
Source organism: Aldrovandia affinis (assembly GCA_029706075.1). Classification (NCBI taxonomy): domain Eukaryota; kingdom Metazoa; phylum Chordata; class Actinopteri; order Notacanthiformes; family Halosauridae; genus Aldrovandia; species Aldrovandia affinis. Next base: position 763,797 of record JAINUG010000259.1, on the reverse strand, counting down.
ATAAATGGGTCTATAATTGCTTAGGACATTTGGATCCAGGTTAGTTTTTTTCAAAAGCGGTTTCACGACTGCGGTTTTGAAAGCATTTGGAAAAGTTCCGGTCTCAAGAGATGTATTGACTATTTTCCTAACTGGTTCAGCGAGACAGTTAAAAGTTTTTTAAAGAAATTTTGTAGGGACAGGGTCAAGATTACAAGTTGATGACTTACTCTGTGTCACAATTTTATTAAGATCAGCTTCAGAGATACTATTAAAATGCTTCAAGGTTGCTTTATTGTCAGAAGATAGCTTGTGTGCGTCATTAATATGTCTGACAATACCTGCCCGAATGGATGTTATTTTTTAATTAAAATACTGAGCAAATTCATCGAATTTTTCGGCAGACGCCATACCGAGAGGATCCGAAATTTGTACAGGGTTTAAAAGCTGGTCAATTGTTGAAAATAATACCCTGGAATTGCCATTGTTCTCTGCAATGATCCTTGAGAAATAGGCTTTTCTCTCGGAGCGAATGACATTATTATATGCAATAATATGCTCCTTAAAAATGCTGCGGTGTATCTCCAGTTTAGATTTCCTCCAAGCTCGTTCAGCCGCTCTGCATACCCTTTTTTGGGCACGGATAGTACTATTTATCCAAGGTGAAGTTTTCCTACATAACTTTGTTTTCGTCTTAATTGGAGCGACAGTGTTTAATGCACTACTCACGTTATCATTAAAGGCATCGACCATTTCATCTAAAGAATGAAGTTCGTTACATAGATTAAGAGAGATTACAAGCTCGGAGAATTTAGTTTCCACTGTGGCGTCCAAGAACCTTTTCTGAATAGTACATTTTCTTTTATTGCTCGGTGCATTCAAGAGAACATTAAAGAAAACACAGAAATGATCAGAGACAGTTATATCGGATACTGAGACATTTTCAATGCCTATCCCATAAGATATTACCAGTTCAAGTGTGTTGCCTAATCTATGGGTAGCTTCTTTAACGTGTTGAATTAATCCTAGGTTGTCTAAGATATCCAGGAAGTCCATGGCCTTCAAGTCCGTACTACGGTTGATGTGAATATTCATGTCACCAGTAATGATTATTCTGTTATAACTCATGATGACAGTAGATAATAGCTCAGAGATTTCAGAAAGGAATTCTGAGGATTGTTTTGGTGGTCTGTAAACTGTTAAGATAAGTATGTTTGACTCTGCTTTTAAGACGATGGCAAGATATTCGAAGGAAAGAAATGTACCTAAATCAATCTGGGTGCAGCAAAATTTGTCTGAAAAAATTACGGCTAAACCCCCGCCTCTTTTATTCTGTCTGATTGATTGAATAGACCCGTAGTTTGGGGGGCATGATTCAACAAGGGTTGCAGAGCCGTCGCTCTTCAGCCAAGTCTCGACAAGGAATAAAAAGTGCAATTTCTTCTCGGAAATAAAATCATTAATTAAAAAGCTCTTATTAGTAAGTGATCTGACATTAAAAAGTGCCATATTAATGTTCGTATTAGAGCGTGTGCTATTTTTTGGGCAGTTAAAACATGGAATTTGAATCAAGTTATCAACATTCAGTCCCCTCTGTAGTCTCTGCCCACATTTTCTACGTGCGGTAATCACGGAGGGAATAGTAGCAGGTTCAAGTTTATTATGCACGATAGAAGAGGCCTTTCGAGCAGATTCCTGTTCCCTAATTAGATGGTTTTTTGACGCGAATTTGGCACTGCTATAGATTTGGAATCCGAAAATTCCTGTGTCGGTAGGCCTACTGTATGTCAGGAACTACTTAAACCCAGACTAAGTTCTAGATTTTTAGCAATAACGGCGGACCCTAGATCAGATGGGTGCAGACCGTCTCGATGTAGCAGTTTGGGTTTTTTAAGGAAGCCGGTCCAATTATCTATGTAGCCAAAGCCGTTTGAAGCACACCATTTAGACATCCAATTATTTAACGAGAGCAACCTGCTGAAAGTTTCGTTGCCTCGACGGATCGGAATAGGACCTGAACAAGTGACAGCTTCGGATACTTTTTTTTGCTACGTTGCACATAGAGATTATATTTCTCTTAGTTATCTCAGATTGTTTAAGACGGACGTCGTTTGTTCCGATAATGATCGATAATTTGATCGCTAGCTCCAGAGACAACTCATATCTATTTGTATGAGTGAATTCTGTTTGCCCACTCGAAGTGGAAAGTGGAGGTATGCTTTTGGAGGGGCTTTTGCGTCTTTGAGTAACCCATCTGCCAGTAGAGTTTCTGGGTGTGGGGGGCGCCATTTCAGATTGTAAACATATAGGGGAGAGCAGGGTAAGTTGTCACACGGGTAAGTTGTCACACTGTTCATACCTCCGACCACAGGGGCACCATCTCAAAAATGGAATAGCTACTTTGTTGCAACTAGGGCCAGCTTCAAATTCCTTTTCACAGGTGGTCAAAGGCCTCTTTAATTACAAGTGAGCACAAGTTGTGTGTTTGTCTCCTGCAAAAGTAAGTAAATGGCGTCGTATATTTTATGTAATAAAACTGTGTTAGGTATAAATGTCCTAAATTATATTTGTGTACCGAATAAAGGAAACAATAAGGTGTTTATTGATATGTTAGCTGCAGTACATTTTACATTTACATTTTACATTTACATTGCAGTACTTTGTTGAACTAGCCGTGAGATTTAACAAACATTTGCCCACATGCCCATTTGGGGCAAGTTGTCTAAATGGCTTTGAGGCAAGTTGTCACATGAGGCTAATTTAAATTTGTTTTTGAAGGAAATAAGCATTGAGGGAAGGAAGAAAGGAACGAACAAACGAAGGAACCAAAAATAAAGTGAGATGATGGTGAGAAATTATAAAAGAAAGACAGAGAATGGTAGCACAGCACCTGATATAATGTTGAAGGCAGTCAGACAGGTGAAGCTGGAGAACAAATCAATCAGAAGCACAGCAAACGATTTTAATATAAATTACCGTACTCTGGCTCGGTATTGTGAAAAGGTTACCAGCGAAGAAATTGTCAGTCAGGCAGCCATGCCAACAACAGTGGTTGGCTATAGAAAGCCACGGCAGATATTTCCACCTGATTTGGAGATGCAGCTTGTTCATTATATTGCTAGGTCAGCTGACATTTATTTTGGTCTGTCGCCAAGTGAGATCAAAAGACTTGCCTACCAGTTTGCTGTGGCACACAAGCTGAAGTTCACACCAACGTGGGCTGAAACAGAAAAGGCCAGCTCGGAGTGGTTTACAGCCTTTTTAAAAAGGCACCCAATGCTGTCGATAAGAAAGCCTGAGGCAACTAGCCTTGCCAGAGCTAGTAGCTTCAACCGAGAAAATGTCAATGCCTTCTTCGACAATTTAGCAAATGTGCTGGACAGACATCGATTTGGACCAGGGGACATATGGAATGTCGACGAAACTGGGGTGACCACGGTCCATAAACCTGACAAAGTAGTGGCCAGAAGCGGATTCAAACAAGTAGGGTCGCTGACCTCCGCTGAAAGGGGGACACTTGTCACACTGGCCTGTGCTGTGTCAGCCACAGGAAATAGTATACCTCCATATTTCATATTTCCCCGTGTCAACTTCCGAGACCATTTTTTAAACAGCGGACCACCTGGCAGCAGGGGAGCGGCAAATCCATCGGGGTGGATGAAAGATGTGCACTTTGTTGACTTCCTGAAACATTTCACTGAGCATACAAAATGCTCAAAGGAGAAACCATCTTTACTGCTTTTGGACAACCACATATCTCATATGTCCATTGATGGACTCAATTATGCCAAAGAAAACGGCATAATTATGGTCTCGTTCCCACCCCACTGCTCTCATCGGCTTCAACCCTTAGACAGGTCTGTCTACGGGCCGCTAAAGGCACATCAACACGGCGTGTGATGCATGGATGAGGAACAATCCTGGGAAAACAATGTCTATTTATGACATTCCTGGGATTGTGGCAATCGCTTATCCTGTGGCGGCAACCCCCCTGAACATTCAGGCTGGCTTTAGGGTAGCTGGGGTACAGCCTTACAACAGGGATGTATTTTTGGAAACTGAGTTTGCGCCATCCTATGTTACGGATCGCCCTGCCCCGTCAGGCCCCAGTACCAACCCTGCCCTGCCAGGCACAAACACAGACCCAGACCCAGTCAGTTCCCATGCCAGCTCACCCTTACCCAGCAATGCCAGTGCTGGCAGCAGACTACCAACTCCAGAGGACCTCCGGCCATTTCCAAAAGCTGGTCCCTGAAAACAAACTAATAATGGAAGAAAGCGGCGCAGGACCGCAATTCTAACAGACACACCCGTGAAGCAAGCACTACAAATGGAAACATCACAATCTAAAAAAAGGCTGTTACTGGGGAACAAAAAGGCAAGGGTAAAAAGAAACCTAGACGAGTCAGCAGCAGATGAAGAGGAATGCTTCTGCCTAGTCTGCATGGAGCCATTTTCTAACAGCCGCCCAAACGAGACTTGGGTGCAGTGTGAGAGATGCAAGAAGTGGGCCCATGATGCTTGCACCCCAGGCCACACAATTTATTTGTGCCAGAACTGTGACTCGGAAGATGAGTCTGATTAGATGTGTTTCATTGTGCATTTTGCTCTTTAATGAATGAGTTCTGTAATGAAATGTACTTGGTTGTTTTTGAATTTTAAAGTAAAAAAAAATTTTTTCTTCACAATTACTGTGTTGTGTTCTTATTTGTTGATAATCCAATGTGACAATTTACCCCACATACTATGACATAGTGTGACAACTTACCCACTGGTGGGGTAAGTCGTCCCAAGTGCACACCCTCTATTTAACTATCTACAACTCCATACTGAAATAATACATGAAAATGCAATTAATACAAAATATGTGCCCAAGACTTCCACCTTTCATTTGGTATGACATTTATACCATTGTGATGTATTGCGCCCAGTACAGGTAAGACAGAGTGAAAAGTGTGCCAACATACCCCGCTCTCCCCTACTATTAAATGTAGTGTCCAACATTTTCTCCACATGAACAATTTCTGTTAAAGTTAAAATCCTTTCGTGTAACTCTGTGTTTTCCTTGCATTTTTCGCACTCATAGTCAGCTATAAAATCTTGATTATGTACAACAATAAACATGTGACAGAATTTACATTTCATTACTCTTTTATCTTCCCTGTCAATTTGTGACATACTGCTAATTGTTCAACCACGCGAAAATCGCTGGAGACTACAATAGACCCACAGAAGCACAAATGCTACAATTGTTTCCAGGAACGTGTGGTCAGGGTTTACGTTGCTATGCCACAAAGATACTCGCGTCAGCCACTCACACGCAAAAGGAAAGAAAAGAAAAACCAGTTTCTACTCACGGCCAAGATTAATGTGCGAATAAACAGACACATATAAATTAACAGTGCAATGGTGAATAAATCATCCGGGACAGGTCCGCACGAGACAACCCAACAGTACCTAGATAAACTTCCTCTCTAGTCTTCCGATGGGTTACCGGGCTCGAGGTGGCTTTAGATAGATATCTATCTATCCTATTAGCCTATCTATCTAACAAGCGGCTTTAATTAGCTTGTTAGATAGATAGGCTAATTCTCTAGCTGTGGCAGCTACAGGGAAAACGTTGATTGCGCTTATCAATATTTGTAATTGGAATCAAAGTAAAACGAACTAAACAGCCAGCTATTTAGATTAGCTGGTTAGATAGATAGGCTAGCTCTCTAGCTGAGGCAGCTAGAGGGAAAAACTTGGATTGCTCTTTTGGCTAACATTACATCCTGTCTGTAAATGCATCCGACTAGCTAGCTACATGTAGGCGTCTGTTTATATATTATATGTTTTCTTTTTTGCGTTTTCTAATATTGTTTTTGATAATTGATATGCACTTTTACCAATATTTGTAATTGGTATAAGAGATCAAAACAAACTCTTAACAGTTAGCTATTTCTGTTATGGTTCAGGCTCCTTTAAGAGCCTCTGTGGTACAGGCTATATCGTCATATGTACGTGCTACGTCATACGTTTTTGTAAGTTCTACTATGTGCCAGTAAAGGAACCGTGAATATCTCTCCGTGGTCTTATTTAAGTCAGTTAAGACACTACAAATGGCGACGAGGATGGGATACTTACCCATGGTGTAGGTGTAGGCGTAGATGTTAGCCCATGTCGGGTACCGAGAGTGAAGGTTCTACAGAGATATTGACCAAGTACCGTCCGTTTTGGAGCAGCCTCGCCAGCCGCTAGCAGCAACAAGGAAGATGGCAAACATCGGGAAGATGGATGTGTTTGATGACACGCAGGAAAGCTGGGCAAGTTATACAGAGCGTCTTGAGCAATACTTCATTGTCAACGATGTCGCAGATGACAAGAAAGTGCCTGCCTTGCTAAGTCTGATTGGTCCAAAGACGTACGGATTACTCCGCGATTTGACTGCCCCAGCAAAACCAGCCAGCAGGACGTTCGCCGACTTGGTAGCAATATTGCAAGCCCATCTGTCTCCCAAGCCACTCGTCATCGTGGAACGCTTTCGTTTTCACAGGCGGGACCAGAAAGAAGGAGAAAGTGTGAACGCTTATGCGGCAGAGCTGAGGAGGCTCTCAGAACATTGTGAGTTTGGGACTAATTTAAATGATTCACTCAGAGATAGATTGGTGTGTGGCTTGGGACGTGACAACATACAGAAACGCTTACTAACAGAGTCTGACTTAACTTTTGTGAAGGCAGTAGAAATCGCAGTGAGCATGGAGATAGCTAGCAGAGACACGTTAGAATTGCAGAGCAGCAGAGGTCACGTGACAGAGACAGCTCCCCAAATCCATAGAATGGATCGTGGGCGGCAGCGCCCCCGTGTGGCGGAAAAGTGCTATAGATGCAATAGAGAAGGACACAAAGCTGACGACTGCCGTTTTAAAGAGGAGACATGCCACAAATGTAAGCGCAGAGGCCACATTAACCCTCTGAGGTCCGTGCTAAGCTTTGAGATGGTTTGTAATTTTGGCATGGTCTGATATTTATCTCAATTTCATCAATTTAACACACACTTACTCCAAAGTGTTTGATATTTTTATTTGAAGGACAATCACAGCTACATTTGTATGCCATCAATAGTTTGGTCAGTATCATATGCAGCTTGTAAATAGATCTACAAACACACAAGTTAAAAATAGTAAATTTTTCTGCTGTCACAAAAGTTGTGAAAGCACACACTAAACTATAGTGACGAATTGTTTTGCCAATGTGCGTTTGTTCATCAAGGTCTTGGTTATGTAAGGGTGTGAAAACAGTTTAGCACATCTGAGATCTAAATAGCTAAAAACCTGTTTTTATCAGAACTGGTCACATTTATTTCAGGCTGTGGGAGGGCTAAATGCTAAATACCTGAATATTCATTATTCATTGTCCACACCTCTAAGATCTGTCAGATGGGCCATCTCTCTCTCTCAAAGGCCATCAGTGTTATATTCTGAGTTCCTGTTCTGTTGTTTTTTGGTCTTTGTTTATTATGTCTTATTTCGAGATCCACGCCTTGTCTTGTCATGCACTTCGGGAGTTTATACTTTTCGGGTTTTTTCCGCCTTCGCTTATTATCTCGTTTTCTTCCTTCTTACTTTCTAGATTGCACTTTGTATATATTAGGTAGATGTGTATAGTACTAACCAACTAATCTACTAACGTTAGGGATTTAGATTAAGTTACTAACACGCGGAATATGTTTGGCGTCACAAGACGCGGAATTCATATATTTTCACGAGTATTTGAAAACAAGCGAAATAAATAACATTTTAGGCTGTTTGAAAAGTATTCTTCCATAGATCTTGTGTGCATATTGCAATTTGTTACGTTGCAACACGCGGAATATGTAGTCACAAGACGCGGAATTCATATATTGAATATATACGAGTGTTTGATAACATGGCAAATCAAATATAGTTACTTACTCTTCGTCAGTTATTGTCTTCATCGCTTTCCATCAATACTTTCAAACACTGCAGCGCAGAAAATCTTTCCATCTTGAATAAAATTGTATGTCTGTATAAAATCTTGCTTCAAATTGTCGGGACAGTTTATGTGTTTACGCCGGCGTTTTCACACATGGCCCCACGCCCCTCCCCACACACCTCCCGAAACTCGCACCTAGTTACCATGTCAATAGAAGGGGGACGTTACTACCAGGTAAAAAAGAGAGTAAAAGGCAAGGTTTACTTTTGGTCTAATTAACCTAATTGAAAAAATCCCATTTGATTTGCCAGTGCTCAAATCGGTAAGTCGCGATTCTAAGGTTTCTGTCAATGTTTTTGTCGCGTGTGTATGATAAAATATCGCAAAGTTAGAAATAGTAATATACTTTTATTGCTGCTGGGAGCGGCGCCGCTCCCGTCGACCTCAGGGGGTTAAAGCAGCATGCAAAAATCAAAGGAAAACAGAGAAAAATAGAGAACCAGTGCATGCAGTAGCTCAAGGAAGTGACAGTGATTCTGACGATACGTTCATTGGAACCATGGAGTTAAACACAGTGTCAGCAGAAAACACCAACATAATATGGGTGACGCCAGAGATAGAAAACACACCACTGAAAATGGAACTGGACATGGGGTCAGCAGTCTCCATTATCCCCACAACCACGTACGAGAAACATTTCAAAAACAAGAAGCTGAGGAAGACAGACGTCGTACTCAGGACGTATTCAGGAGAGAAACTGAGTCCCAAGGGGATGTTACAGGTGCATGTCAAATATAGCGAGAAAACACAGGAACTACCACTGTATGTAGTCAATGGAAATGGCCCCCCACTGCTTGGCAGGGACTGGCTGACGCACATGAAGCTAAACTGGAGCGAGATAAGATGCTGAGAACCACAAAGACCACAGAGACGGAGACCCACAAAAGACTGGAACAGCTACTGAAGAAACATGAGGCTGTGTTCCAAGATCAGATGGGAACGGTAAAGGGCTTTGAAGCAAAACTGGTGCTAAAGGATACAACACCCACATTCTGCAAAGCCAGGCCTGTGCCATTCTCCCTACGCCCAAAGGTTGGAGCGGAAATAGATCGCTTGCTGGAGGCAGGGATCTTGTCAACGGTGGACAGGAGTGAATGGGCAACCCCGGTGGTGCCCATCATGAAGAAAGATGGCTCTGTAAGGCTGTGTGGGGATTTCAAAGTGTCGGTGAACCCCAAGCTGCAGGTGGATCAATATCCCCTGCCTCATGTCGAGGATATCTTCACAGCGATGGCTGGAGGGCAACACTTCAGCAAGATAGACTTGAAGCAAGCTTACCTCCAGCTACCTGTGGAAGAGACATCCAAACCGTACCTCACCATAAACACGCATAAAGGGCTGTATAGGTACAACCGCCTTGTTTTTGGCATCGCATCAGCCCCTGCCATTTGGCAGCGCATGATGGACCAGATCTTACAGCGCATTCCGGGGACCCAATGCCTGTTGGACGATATGATCATCACTGGTCGAACGGATGAGGAACATCTGACCAACTTGGAGAGTGTCCTCAACCGATTGGAGGAGTATGGGCTGCGTGTGAATCCACAGAAGTGTGAGTTTTTCAAGGACAGAATCCAGTTCTGTGGACATGAGATCGACAGCAGCCGACTACACAAAACTCAAGAAAAGATAGATGCGGTGGTTGGAGCACCACAGCCACAGAACGTGTCACAGCTGAGATCGTTCATGGGACTGATAAACTACTATCGCCGGTTTCTCCCTAACCTGGCCTCAGTCCTGCAGCCCCTCAACCAGCTGCTAGAGAAGAACAGGAAGTGGTGCTGGACAAGACAATGTGAGGAGGCGTTCAGAGAAGCAAAACAGCTCATCACTTCGGAACAGGTACTGACACACTACGACCCCGAACTCCCAGTGAAGCTAGCATGCGACGCCTCACCCTACGGTCTAGGGGCCGTTCTTTCACATGTTCTACCGGATGGATCAGAGAGGCCCGTGGCATTTGCTTCAAGGACATTGAATAGTGCAGAAAAAAACTATTCACAGATCGACAAAGAAGCATTGGCTCTGGTCTGGGGGGTCAAGAAATTCAACACATACCTGTATGGAAGAAGTTTTACACTAGTGACAGACCACCAGCCATTGCTGTCCATCTTCAGCCCACGGAAAGGGATCCCAGCAATGACCGCTGCCAGACTACAGCGTTATGCACTCTTCCTGTCTGGTCACATGTATGACATTGAGTATAAACAGACATCGCAACACACTAATGCTGATGGACTATCGAGGCTGCCATTGGCCAAGGGCCAGGACGAACGGGTGGACGCAGTGGAGGTTTTCCATGCGGCACAGCTGGAAGCCTTGCCGCTGACCAGCGCTGTGGTGAAACGGGAGACAAGACGGGACCCGATCTTATCAGAGGTGTATGAATATACCATGACTGGCTGGCCGACCACATGCAGCAAGGAGGTAACACCCTACCGACAGAGAAAGGAGGAAATAACCACACACCAGGGATGCTTGTTGTGGGGCATGAGAGTGATCATACCCAAGAAACGCCAGAGTCAAGTGCTACAGCAGATCCACGAGGGCCACGTGGGAACAGTAAAAATGAAACTGCTGGCCCGTAGCCATTTTTGGTGGCCTGCAGTGGATGAACAACTCAAAACAATGACCAAGAACTGTAGTGGGTGCCTAGAGACATGCCACATGCCTCCCCCGGTCCTGGTCCATCCCTGGGAGTGGCCAACAGAACCTTGGCAGAGAATACATGTAGACTACGCGGGACCCTTTGAGGAGCACAACTTTTTGGTGGTCATAGATGCACATTCTAAGTGGCCAGAGGTTTTTTGCACCAAGTCTCAGACGTCAGCTCAAACCATTGAGTACTTGAGAACAATCTTTGCTCGTTTTGGACTTCCCCTCCAGCTAGTGAGCGACAACGCACAAACGTTTGCGAGTGACGAATTTACACAATTGATGGCAGTGAACGGGATCAAACACACAACCTCAGCTCCGTTCCACCCAGCCACAAATGGGCTGGCAGAGAGGTTCATCCAGACTCTCAAACAGGGGCTCCGAGCATCCAAATGGGATGGAGGAACCATGCAGACGAGACTGTCTCGGTTCTTGGCATCATACCGGAACACGCCACACGCCACCACGGGTGAGAGCCCAGCAGTCCTGATGTTTGGATGGAGTCTGTGTACACGTCTAGACCTCATGAAGCCAAGCAGACGCAACGAGGTGCTAAATAAACAAGCAAAGATGCTGCATGGTGGGCGGGAGCGCCAAGTCACCGCGGGGCAGGAAGTCATGGTGAGAAACTATCGGAGGGGTGGGAAGTGGGCGTATGGAATAGTACAGGCCCAGACAGGACCACGGAGCTATGAAGTGCAGGTGGGTCCAAACATGGTGTGGCGGCGACACATAGACCAGATGCATCTTACAGGGGGACAAGCCGCACCAACAAAGTCACCGGTAATACAACAGCAAGAAACAGTGGAGACAGCTGCAGCCACACAGGACACCGGCAGAACTACAGCTGAGACTGCTGCAGCCACACAGACTGTTGCAGCCACACAGGACGCTCAGCTAAGGAGCGTTCATGAAGAGCTGGACAGGAATGCAGGGGAGGTAAGGGAACCTGAAATGATAGTACTGTCCAGATATCCCCAGAGAACACGGAATCCACCAGACAGATTAAATCTGTAGGCCTTAGCCTAGGGATGGTCAACCAGAACTTTTCGACAGTTGCACTGAATCTGTTCTTGATAATTGTTTAAGCAGATAGGTTCAGAAGATCTGCAGTGTTTGTTTTATTGTCCATACAACTTTGATTGTAGAAGGGAGGAGTGTTATGGTTCAGGCTCCTTTAAGAGCCTCTGTGGTACAGGCTATATCGTCATATGTACGTGCTACGTCATACGTTTTTGTAAGTTCTACTATGTGCCAGTAAAGGAACCGTGAATATCTCTCCGTGGTCTTATTTAAGTCAGTTAAGACACTACAATTTCAATTAGCTTGTTAGATAGATAGGCTAATTATCTAGCTGTGGCAGCTACAGGGAAAACTTTGATTGCACTTATTAATATTTGTAATTGGAATCAAAGTAAAACGAACTAAACAGCCAGCTATTTAGATTAGCTGGTTAGATAGATAGGCTAACTCTCTAGCTGAGGCAGCTAGAGGGAAAAACTTGGATTGCTCTTTTGGCTAACATTACATCCTGTCTGTAAATGCATCCGACTAGCTAGCTACATGTAGGCGTCTGTTTATATATTATATGTTTTCTTTTTTGCGTTTTCTAATATTGTTTTTGATAACTGATATGCACTTTTATCAATATTTGTAATTGGTATAAGAGATCAAAACAAACTCTTAACAGTTAGCTATTTCAGTTAGCTTGTTAGATAGATAGGCTAATTCTCTAGCTGTGGCAGCTACAGGGAAAACTTTGATTGCTCTTTTGGCTAACATTACTACCTGTCTGCCATTGCATCCTACTAGCTATCTACATTTATGTGTCAGTTTATATATTATATGTTTTCTAGAAATTGTAATCCTTCTGATTGTATGAGATGAATGAAAATTCCATCTGATACTATGGCTAGCAGAAAGTTGCTAAATGACACATTGATCCAGCTAGCTAGTTCAACTTTGGAACAACAATAGTCATACATTACCATACTATTTTAGTTAGCTATGTATTATCAGATATTAAATGATGTACATGCTTTCTCAAATGCAAGTTAACATATCTTTGAGTAATAAAATGTATCTTCACCTTGCAAGCAAATTGAATGGTAGTTATATAGGCTATTCCTTATTATTAATTATTCCTTTTATTGATTATTCCTTAATTTGCTGGAGCAAATGTAATTAATTAAAGGTGATCTCGAATCCTCCATCATTCCCTTTCCTTTTGGAAGTCGAAGCGTGTGGCGAGAGAGATTGAGAGAGAGAGATTATCATAAATTAATGATTAGTGTAGTAGTTTTTGGTCGCTCTTGTATATATACTGTTAATAGTATAATTACGTGTAATCAATTAATCTGTTCATATTGTTATTGTTCATCTTTATATTTACATTTTTTGTATTTTGCAAGAACTCATGTCGAGTTAGGTAGGTAGCTTGCTTAGGGGAAAATTTTTGCAAGAATAATTATGGATGCAATTGCAAAAATCATCGACCGCATCCTACAGGAATCATTTCACACCTCCTATAAGGAAAAACTAAGAGTGAAGACAACTTTACCAAGAAAAACAGAAGGGCAGAATTAATTTAGGTGAGAGGAAGATTTTGTCGTAAGATTTTGTATGCTGGCGGCACGGTGGTGCAGTGGATAGCACTGTCGCCTCACAGCAAGAAGGTCTCGGGTTCGAATCCAGGCCGGGGGCCTTTCTGTGTGGAGTTTGCATGTTCTCCCCGTGTCCGCGTGGGTTTCCTCCGGGTACTCCGGTTTCTTCCCACAGTCCAAAGACATGCACGTTAGGCTAATTGGAGAGTCTAAATTGCCCATAGGTATGAGTGTGTGAGTGAATGGTGTGTGTGCCCTGCGATGGATTGGCGACCTGTCCAGGGTGTATTCCTGCCTCTCGCCCGGAACGCATGCTGGGATAGGCTCCAGCCCCCCGCGACCCTGACCAGGAATAAGCGGCTTAGATAATGGATGGATGGATGGATGGATTTTGTATGCCTGCTTGTATCTTATTCAGATTTTGTATTTGTTCATAAGTTAATAATTATTTTATTTGTTTAAAGGAACAATTGACTGATCAACAGAATAATTAGTCAACTTCTACTAATTGTAGAGACTTCACATTGGTTCACTACTGGTTAATATGGTGAAAAGAAATTCCCTATACCCACAAAATTTAACTAATAGATATCACCATGAAACTTCTCCAGTTGATTACTGATATTAAGACAATTATTTTTTGTATTACAAGTTTTCTGAAATGTTATGTTTAAATATGCAAATTAGGCATGATCAAATTAGATATGCACTAGATAATGCCTCATTTGCATATTTAAACATAACATTTCAGAAAACTTGTAATACAAAAAGTAATTGTCTTAATATAAGTAATCAACTGGAGAAGTTTCATGGTGATATCTATTAGTTAATTTTTTTAAATGTAATTAAACATGTGCTAGATCGTTAATAGCAATGATATATGTGGGAAAACGACCGCTATTTTCAAGTCCCTAAGCATAATAGAATGATCAGATTACTTCCAAAATTGGGAATTTTTGATATATCTTAAATTTACTTTGACATTAATGAAGTTCCAGTACAAGTGTAAAGTATTAGCAATGTTATCTTTATTACAATAAATGTCAAATGAATATGCATCATACTGTGTAAGGAAAATCTGAACATCCTTAGACCAGTGAAAATGTAACAATATTTCTAATCTTCCCATAAGAGAGAATTTTCATACCATGGTCAAATTAAAATGAAACCTGTTGTTGTGGTATTGTGCTTTACAGATGTCTATTTACTGTTTAGTTACGATTACACTTGCAAAGTGGTGTGCAGTCCAAATTTGCTTTGCCGCATTTGCAGGTGGAACAGTTCCCTTTACAAGAGCATTTAATCAGCTCTCTGCATGCTCTGGAGACCTCAGGAATTGTTGACCAAACTGGCACCCATGACCCTAATTCCTTGGTCCATCCATAGCCCTGTGGAGAAGGAATCACTTGCTGTGTTTGTGTGCTGGTCGCCCAGATTCCTGCTTGATAGGCTGCCCTGCTTGATAGGCTGAAGTAGGGCATCCTGGGTAGGTGGCAGTTTCTCCATTGCCCTATTCTCATGACAGAAGAGTTATTTTCTCGTTTGGTTGATGGAGCTCAAAGGACTGGATTTGTCGTACAGGATAACAGTCAGTCTCTCAAGCTTCTGGAGCTGCTAACAGTCGACATCCAACAGCTGGAAGGGATGTTTGGCCAGATGGACAAATATTTCTGTTGCATCATCATAGGCTTGCCAGGCCCGCCAAGCTGACTTCTTCCCCTTACCAATGAATGCAGATGTTGTGCCGCAACCTGAAAATGCATGAAACATAGACAGTGCTCGAGACTTCACCTCCCCTAGACTTTTACATAATTGGTTGATGTGGTCAAATCTGTATTTTTTTGCCCATGCCAAAAGCCACCCAGATGTCAATCAAAGGTTGAATCACAGCTAAATCATGGAATATGCCTGCAAGGATCACAATGACATCAGTGTCCACAGTACGCACAAGGACACTGCTTGCTCTTTGCTTCAGTGCATGCCGTACATGAACCACCATCCTGGTGTCTGCCTGATTGCAACTGTCCATGGTGCTACTGGAACCAAAAGATGACACAGCTTGCCCTGATGTGACATACAAAGCTTTGTCTGGTGGCCAGCTGAACTCTTCAATCTTCGATGTCAAAAGGGCAAACAGCTCCTCCTTATTCATTGGGCCACTTTTTTGTTCATGATTCCATCTATACTGTGCAGGAATTGTGGAAGGTGTACCAGGTACCAGGTGTCATGGCACTCAATTTTATACTTATCATTTGGAAGGGTTAGGTCAGTGCACCAATTAAAATCAGATTCAGCTTATTCAGTGGTCTAAAAAGACCATATTACCATCAATGTTCTTCATAAGACAAAATAATTGATCTTTTTTTGTTTGTTTCATAACTGTTGATGTGCTCTGTATGGACAAATTCAAAATTTCTGGTGGGCTCCTATTCTAAAATCCTTTAGTGGGTCCTTGGGAAGCTTCATGCCAAATTTGACGCTTTTATTCGCCCGGTAACGGTAATGTCGAAAAAGAGCATCAGAGAAATCAGAGAACAAAGGCTCTCTCACTCTCTGTTCCTTGGATTTTTCCCTGCTCTGTTCTGTCCTTCCATTACCAGCGCCTAACAAGAGGCCTGTGAAGATGCGCGAGTCACGTTCTCTGAACAGCAGCAGAATCCACAGAGCACCGATTCCACGAATTTAGCTGCAAGCTATGCTAATTCATGAAGAGCTGTGAAATAATATAGCTAACAATATCGGACATTTGAGTGAACACCGAACCGGCCAGCTCCCTTCGTTCAAAACTCATCTCCGATAATCAACTTTGCGCCCTGGAAAACTACCCAGACACTTCACTTCAAACGTGAACATTTGCGAGACACACTGCAAAGACATCAGACCCAAATACATCGTGACCATATTCCCACGTCTCCTCCGAACCCGAAACACATGGAACCCTGCCGACTTTGGAGCAAACGAAGCAATAGTAAGGCTGTAATAATCTGGGCATAGCAATTAGCAATGAACTGTTTGTTCTGTACTGACTGTACAAACTGTTGGTACTGTAGGCCTACTGCTATATGTGTCATAATTCATGACTGTGTACAATAGCTTTTACCATTGTTTTTATAGCTATCATAGCTGCTCACTAATTGCCTGTGTTAATGATAAAATACACCACACATAGACCCAGGTCTTGCCGACGCCCACGCACACGCTAGAGAACACACACATGCAGGCACGGCCACACGCCTCATCAAGCTTGCGAACAGACACGCCACACACAGATACATACACGCATTCACACATACAGTTGTTGTTCATTAATGTATTGAATTGTGCTTTACTATTTTCATATGTTATGTTCAATAAATGTCATATTATTTTTCTACAAGGTTGTCTGTCTTAATGTTGCACTTGTATTGAATTGAGCCAACCTCTTCTTTTTAATAACTCCTTGATGCCTTCAACCCATTGGTTAGGTCATCAATGTTATAGATTTGATATTAACTAAATATATAATGTTGTGATCTGATTAAGATAAATTTACTATTAAATATTGTAATTTACTTGTAATTATTAATTGAATTACTAATTGAAATTCAATTTTGATAGTTAAGTATATTTTATGAAACTGTTATACAAAACCTAATATAAGAATACTTGTATTCTTGGCTGCTACCGTGTTGGGAATTAACAAGCCTTGCATTGTGCCGTCAAGTATATTAGAATTCTAACTTCTAGTGGGATAGCACCCTACATAATTGACTGGAACTACTGCAATATCAACCAATATTAACCTAAATGAATAAATCAATTCTCAACTGCAATTAAAGACATGGAAAAGGTATAAAGGGTAAAAGGTACAACAAGGAGACCTAAAGAGAACTAACTGAAAGAGGAATGCCAAGAGTTCTATATGATTTTAGCACAAGGCTTGACTGCTAAAAGATACCCAAACTAGGGAAGGTAGGCTCATTCACCTTGGATTGTTGTAGTGCAATTGACATTGAGGGTCTATTTATTGGACTAATACAGTTAGTATTATAATAATATATATATATAAATATATTTGATCAAGTTTATAGAAAGGTGCATTATTCAAAAAGTGCATTCTTCAAGACATGCATCATTTCAAACTTGGATTGCTAAAAAGTGCATTCTTGAGAGGTGCATCATTCCAGGTTGTCATGGAGATGATCTATCCAGCTGATTTGAAAACTGCAGAAGCCAAGAAGAACCACAAACTCTCAGTATTATCAGAAATTAAGAGACCCATTATTCAAACTATACAAAATCTAAGAGAAAAAAAGATAGAGTGCCCCTTTAAAGTCTTCACCTAGTCTCTAAAAACGTATTCAATTGACTTCAAGGGCCCTATTTTTGTGCCGGCGCTATGCGGCGTTATGCCCTAGCGCAGGCGAATTGCCAGTTTCGTCCGTCGCAAACGGAATATTTCACGTCTCCGCCGAGTTTGGCAATTTTGTGGTGCGCAATGAAGGCGTTTGCGCGACTATGGGTTGGGCAGCGCAATAGAGGACCGTGACAATGAAAACAGTCAGGCGCTATGCAAGTTTGGTGTCATAATGAGTTTGCGTTAACGTCCAACTAGACCACCTCTTAGCGCAAACGCTGGCACTCTGTGCAATTTCCTGACTTTATTGATGCGCACATATGAACATAAGGTTATCTGAAATCACATGAGAATGTTTTGTGAATATTGTGAATTTCCCCCCACGTTGAGACAAATTGTCCAATCCATGGGTAACTTGCAAGCGTAATCAATTAAGCTAAAAACTATTTCACCACAGCTTGGTGTGCTTATTCAATGCACGGACATGAAAGACTGAAGACAGCAGGCTAGCTATCTCGCTACCGTTTAGTAAGATACACCTGTTAAATAAATATATGTTTGTATGCACATTGTTTTTCTTATGTATTTCTTTCCATTTGCACTACAGAAAATGGAGTACATAATTGGACGCGAAGGCGATACCGTGAGCGATACCCTGGGTTTGGTAGCCGGTGTTGGCCAGACGGCTATCAGTTCGGCTGTACATGCAGTTTCTTCCAGTCTTGTCCAACATGCAAATTAGTTTATAACTTTTCCTACACCCGACAGCCAGCAGAGAACTATGTTAACTAACTTAAGTTGGAAAGCCTACAAATAAGTAAAAAGAGATGGTAAAATAAAACACTTTATTTTAACAATGTAGGTCTCAAGATATAAACTCAAAGCATGAAAATAACAAATTAATGTAATGTTTTCCCCCTCTGATTCGCGCGCCAACTTTTCCGCACCTCCTGTACAAATCGCAGATGAAAGCTATGCTCATATCAAACGACAAATGTGAAACAAATAATATTCAAACAATAAAATACATATAAAGTTATATTTTAACTAGCCTATAGGCTATGCAAGTATCGCTGCAACAAACTGGCTGACCCCTCAGGCCAATCTACCAGATATACAATCAAGCACAATAGGCAAATAATTATTCAAATAATACAATAAATAAATACGATCAAATCAATTATGCCTTCATGAGTTGCCCAGCTAGCAAATTGCCCATCTATTTCTTCTTTAGATATTGTTCAGGAAAAGTTTAGTGGTCCAGTTACAGCACCACCCTACCTCTCAATGGAAGAAGAGGATGTTGAAGAGGGACTTCAGCTGTACAGGCCTTCCATAATAGAGAGGCCTTTTTTGTTCATTTTAAGTAGGGTTACAGATATGGAAATCTTTCTTCAAAATACATTAGACAGGAGGAAACTGTGCGTCTTCTATGCAGTTCCATAATAAATATGGAAAGATGTATATCGTTTTAAAATAATATTTTACTTTAAAATGCAAACCTTTGCTTTATTGATCTTTGATATCAAGGTCAATGATTCACACTTTGCACACAAAATTTCAAACAGCACTTCCTTAACAGAATTTGCTCACATACTGTATGTGTATGAGTTCAGTAAGGTGAGAAACCCTGTGATTACTGCTCTGAGTGGATGTGACCCCTAGTGGCAGGCCATGTAATTGGTGCTCTGTGAGCAGACGTGACCCAGCAGTGGTGGTGCTCCCCTAGTGGATCCTGCAGCCAGACTCTATTGTGTTTTTAAGCTCAATAATGCAGCTTCTTTTGATGAGCTGTCCTCTGGTTCTCCTCTGGTTGGAATTCTTTGCCTTTAAAAAGCCTTTCTGTCAGGCTTTTCACAGTCTTCTGAAGCATCGTTTTAGATGGCACTGAAAACAGGTGGTTGTGCCATCACCAGTGGCTTGAGAAGGAACCTATACAGTAATGAGTACAGCCTAAAAAACCCCACACATGCATAATTTTAAGCAGAACTGTGAACTAAAAATTGACTACATTTAAAAGGGTTATTGTAGATGTACAGTGTAAATTAATCCCAAAAGTAAGGAAAAATAGGATGACAAAACAGTCTCCGCAGTGGATGACTAAATCTTTACAGGAGATTTTGAGGCAAAACAGCAACTGTACAGAGTATATAAAAAGGACAATACAGAGAGAAACAAGGTAGATTAAAGTGTGCCCTGTTGACGGCATTTGGTCATTCTATTCTTCTTTTAAAATGTCATCCTATTCTCCAGAGTGGAGTTCTTGTATTCTGGGGATCCTGGTTTACACGCGCTCTTTTGCTTTATTTTCTGTCTGCGTGACTTGGGTGCATCCTTGGACAGACAAGCTTGCTTTGATTTTCTTTTGTTTTTGTCTATCAGGGATATGAATACATCTAAATCAAATGTACAAAATGTATTACACTAAATAAAGGGCAATAGATGAAAGCACACAATTCACACAATTCATGCCAATCTCTCAGTAATCCAATGTCCAATCCAGCCCTACAGTAAGTATAGCGGTCAAGGCTGACGTCTGACGGAGGTACAATTATATGGCACAAATTCTGCGTGTAATGTTTTTTTAAGTGTTTGCTCTCTCCCTATGCATAGGGTCATATGCATTTCAGTGATCATATGGCACTCCCCACACAAGGGGTCAAGCTCTCAGATTGTTAAATATTGTGCACTCCAGCTCAGGATTAATCTCATTGTGCACACATTGGTCCTCCCCACACAGAGCTTCAGCACCTTTCCAAGATTATGTGAAGCACTTGAACAAACGACAAACTACTGGCTCACGAAAATTGACCTCTTTCCAATTACAAATACAAGTTAGCCAGCAAAATACCAAAGAAATGCACATAAAATTGTAAAAATCGAATTATTATTATTATTACTAACCTTTATTTAAAAAGGGAGACATGCTGAGACCACAGGTCTCTTCTGTGGCAGTGCCCTGCATCACAAAAGAACATACACAATATAAAATGCAATGCAATACAATACAATTAAATACAATACAATAAAATACAACAGGAGGATGCAAAACAAGGACAGACCAACATATAGCAGAAGCCAGAAGGCAGAAGGCACATTTTAAAAACATTTACACACAACATTCTCAAAATGAATCTATTAGAAGTTCTTTAGTAAGTAAGTAAGTAAAATTTTATTTATATAGCGCCTTTCATACATTTAAATGCAACTCAAAGCGCTTTACAACAGGGAATTCATTACAACACTAGCATAGGCATCACACTGTTACATTACAATACTAACCATCTCCACACTGTTCATGAACCATCTTCACATTGTTACATTACAATACTACCATCACTAATCATTACATCACTAGCATAAGCATCACACTGTTACATTTCAAAACTGTAAGAGGCACCAGGGAGGACAGCTCGGCTGGCTCTCTAAAGGAGTTCCACAGAAGGGGTGCAGAGACGTTAGACGCTGCCTCACCCCATTCAGTCCTAACTCACGGTGTGTTTAAGGTCATATAGTGCAGTGATCTTGTGGAGTAGTTCGAGTAATTAATTGATAAGAGTTTGGTTAGGTAAAGAGGTAGTTTAGCAAGTAGGGCTCTGTAGATAAACAAAACAGCGTGCTGCTTCCTCTGAAGACAAAGAGAGGACCAACCCACTGATTGATACAATGTACAGTCATGAGTTAAAAAACAATTTCTTGTGATAAATCGTTGTGCGCTATGATAGATGGCATCCAGTGGTTTTAAAACAGAGTTCACAGCATGCATATAAAATATATCTCCATAGTCCAGAATTGGCAGTATTGTAGTCTGCATCTTTTTTTCTACTGTCCAAAGAGAAGCATGATTTATTTATATAGAGGAAGCCAATTTTCAGTTTAAGCCTTTTTCTTAAATTTGTAACATGTGACCTGAATGACAAATCATAATCTAACCAAATTCCTAGATACTTGTACTGTTGTACACGTTCAATTTCAACATTGTTCAGAGTAGATAAATGTGCATCTATGGGATACATTTTCTGTATGGAAAAGAACATGTACTTTGTTTTACTGGCATTTAAGACTAGTTTAAGACTAGGCAGCTCATTGAATAGTGTTAAAAGCAACCTGTAAATACGAGAGCTTGGCTATTCGTGGGCACAGAGGAATACAGTACTGTTTCACCAGCATCGAAATTAACATTGCAGTTCTCCAGTTCAGTGGCAATATCATTTATATAAATAGTGAACAGCAGAGGGCCTAGAATTACATGCATTATCGTCTAAGCCAATGGAAGACAGCCTGTTTAATAAAATTGAGTGGTCAACTGTAACAAAGGCCTTTTGATAGGTCATTTTTGTTTTCATCAATTGTGTTTACAATGTCATTTATAACTAAAGAGGCTGCTGAGATGGTACTATGGTTGGATCTGAAGCCAGATTAATATGAGTTATGTTATAGTAATGTTATTCATAGATAAGAAAGTGCGTATTTGCTCATTTACCAATGATTCTAGCAATTCAGCCAAGCAAGAAAGTTTAGAGATTGGCCGATAATTATTGACCTCAGTGGAGCCGCAAGTTGTAAAAGACTAGGGTCTAATTGAGCTTCCCCCATGGATTTATTGACATTTATAGCTAGTAAGGCTTTCAATACCTCTTCTTCCATTAAAGCTCTAAAGAAGAAAATGGCTCCGTTTTCTGATGGGCTCCATCTTCTTGATAGCCTGCTAAACTGACATTTTTACTATTGGAATGGCAGATATGGTGTTGAATTATTATATTGTATTTTTTCCAAGCTGACAGCAAAAAACCAAACTGTTTTGTCATAGCCTAACAATTCGGCTTTACAACTACACCAATAATTCATATATCAATTGAACCTGCGCACAATTAGTGCCAAAAATGAATTTGTTGGGTGTGAATTCAAATGTTAAAAATCATCTTATAAAAATACAAATACATGTAGCTTCCCAAAATTTAAATGTTAGAAAATTAGGTTCCCAAAATACAAATCTCCTAAATTCAACTTCCCTTTTTCAAATGGCCCAAATTGAAGTTGCAAAAATTCAGTTTCCAAATGTAAATGAAGCATCCGGGTTACTCAGGAAAAACTAAAGAATGTGGATGCAATTGATGCCGCTTCTAGCCAATCGCAAAGCTTCCACCTGAGAACCTGGCCAACGCCTGCAGACCTGAGACGCAATCACTCCCATACAGTTACAGTTGTCTGGAAACCTAGTATGATATCCGGGTTCATGTTCATAGATCTCACAGTGCGTAAATTGAGTTCTCCCCAATATTATGCATGACCTGCCCAAGGTGTCATTACGTAATTCCTGTATGCTATAAAGCAAGGATGTTTTTCACGTCCCTGGCACTTGGGAAAAGACAAAATGGCTTCTTGACAAAAAAAAAGTTTTCTGTCCCAGATAATTTTTTACAGGAGAGCAATACCTAACAACCCATCGGACTCAGAGTCTGATCATTCAAGCTTGCATTGTAGCCGAGGACTAATTTCTCAAAGAACTGGATCCATGTTTCTCCCTATCAGGGGAGTTTTTCCTTCTCACTGTTGCCTTTAGGCTTGTTAATCCTAATGTTAAGTTATTATTATTGCTTTCATCACATAAAAAGGGCGGCACGGTGGTGCAGTGGATAGCACTGTCGCCTCACAGCAAGAAGGTCTCGGGTTCGAATCCAGGCCGGGGGCCTTTCTGTGCGGAGTTTGCATGTTCTCCCCGTGTCCGCGTGGGTTTCCTCCGGGTACTCCGGTTTCCTCCCACAGTCCAAAGACATGCACGTTAGGCTAATTGGAGAGTCTAAATTGCCCGTAGGTATGAGTGTGTGAGTGAATGGTGTGTGCCCTGTGATGGATTGGCGACCTGTCCAGGGTGTATCTGCCTCTCGCCCGGAACGCATGCTGGGATAGGCTCCAGCCCCCCCCGACCCTGACCAGGAATAAGCGGCTTAGACAATGGATGGATGGATGGATGGATCACATAAAAACCTCTACAGTGTTTGCTTCATTATCATTTTGCTTGTTAGTTGTTAGATGCTTCCTGCCATATGCCTAGGAAGCATCATATTTCATATTTCATTTCAGAGGCAATGCATCAGTGTTCTTGTCGTGCCTCCTGTCAATGCCTGTCAATTCAATGCACTTATTTCAGGTCAGTGATGAAATAAATGGTATTAATTGAATTTGGGTTGTAATTGGAATTAATTTTCAATTTAGTTGTTAGATAATAATGATCCCCATATTGGGTTCTTATCTATATAGTAATTGCATGCGTCTTTCAGTAATCAAAAAGGAATGAAATGTGTGTAATGTGTGTGGGGCACTTTGGAGAGCTTTGGATAGGTTTTTGCCACTGGCTTCACTGAAACCCCAAATATCTCCTCAGTTTTTTTATTCAATCAACTCAAACTTTTCTACAGATTGTGGCATATCAAGGGGCAGTGTAAGGAAATGGCTGCCTGCCTCCAGACACTGCCAGTTCCAGCAGCCTGCAGTCCCACACCTGAACCAAGTCAAGCGACTGGGGAACTGGCTTGTATTTTGAATGCGGATTACAGACAAAGACAAGGATTGTTTTGAGAAACCTGTTTGTGTACTTTTGTTGTTTGTTTTATTTTGAATTTACAGACAAAGACAAGGATTGTGCACTGTGTGTTTTGAATTCCCCGAATACCCCATGCTTTTGTGTTTTGTCAGTATTTACTATAATAAACTTATAGTTTTGTTTGTACTACTGCCTCTTCTGGATTATTCACTTGCATGTGCATTCTGAAAAGGTCCGTGAGTGTCACCCCACCCCAAGGGACACAACAAGATGTTTCTGGAATTCTGCTCAATCAGTGCCATGCGTTCTTCTATTTCTTCCTCTGCTAATATATGAGAAGTGTTTTGTAAAATTAAGAATATATATATATTTTTTTTTATGCATGTTTTGTTTGTACTTTCTCTATGAATACTTAGTCTTACTGTCTCAATATAGCAGTCACTACCTTTTATTACGATGTCTCCAGCATAGAAAAAAGGAAAACAGATCATTTCCCCTTGCTTGAGGAAGTCCTTGAGCCATATCAGGGTAAAGGGGTCGAGAAACATTGTGCCAGGGCCTGTTGTCCAGGTCAGGGAAATCATGGTTTAGGGCAGAATGGGTTTGGGGAAGGTCTTTGATGCTTTCTGGAAGGCAAAAAAAAAGATGCACAGAACATGCAACAGCAGTGTTCCTGAGCTCCTCTTCTCTGGCACTGGTGCTGCCTTTAAGCCCTGCGGTTGATGAGGGAATTGTCATGGTTTTACCTTGTTCGGCCTCTGGAGGGTGCTTGATCATGTGATGGTTTGTTTTCTCTTGTTTTGCTTGAGGAATCATTGTCATTTCCACCATCCTTATATGGTCTTTTGTCGGTGAGTTTTCCGATCTGTTTCAGCTGAGGGTTGTCAGTGTTAATTCCGCCTCTTATTTAAGGTCCCTGTTTCCCTCATACAAACGCTTCTGTGTAAATCATTGTTACACTCTAGCTGGTACTACGAATTAAGGTTTAGTTTTCCACCCTGTGGTCTCTCAGTTAAAGAGAGAAGGTACTTATTATTATCTCGATTTAAAGGTGTAGCGTTACCACCCTGTGGTTGCCTTTTAGGAGGAATTATCCTATCCTAACTAAAGGTTTTATGCTCGCCACTTTGGTGGTTTCCTTTCGAGATTCATTCTTTGGTTATTGGGCTAAAATTCCCCAGAGCTGAATTCTCTAAAATCATTTTAATTTCGTACCTCTTCGTTGAAGAGTTCTCGCCCTTATTGGGTTGTTTTCTGTTGAATTATTTTCCGTGGATTTTTTGTGCCTGGAGTTTTCTTTTCTTTGTCTTTCCATTTTTTCCCCTGCTCCCTAATCTGTTCGCAGACTTAGTGGCTGATCACTCGTGGTTAGCTTTTAGATATTCGTGAAATCTGCATGTGGCTCTTCCATTTTCCAGTACACAGAAGCCAACAATTACAGAGCCAGCAAAAACCACGAATATCGAATTAGCTGTGGCTGCGCAACAAACATTGCTAGCCGGCCAAGCGGAAGCCATTCAGCAACTGCATTTTCAATTAACAGGTGCCAGTGAGGAACAAAGGGAGATTTATGCGAGATCACTCGCCATGGAAAGTTCCATGCGGGATTTAGCAAAAAAAAACCTCAACTAATTAACATGCAAACCCCTGTACAGGTTTCTGGGGCTCAGTCACTTCATACAGTTTCACAAGCACTTCCTCCCCTCCGTGAACCTAAAATCCAGCTTCCTCCACGTTATGACGGAGAGTCGGGAAATGCCGAGTTTTATTTCACAATGCCTGATTGTTTATAGGGCTCAACCCTCTTGTTACCAGTCCGAAAATTCGCGAGTCGCTCTTATTTTATCTCTCCTGACCGGTTCTGCACTTGAGTGGGCTGTTCCGCTCATACGATCGCAGGCACCGATTTTAAACGAAAGAGATGGAGGTGGTTTTTGATCATGAAATCTCTGGGAAGGAGGCAGCTATGAGACTGGCGCGGATTCGTCAGGGTTCGCTTAGCATAGTGGAGTTTTCTATCCGATTCAGGTCACTGGCAGGTGAGACCGGCTGGCTGGAGGGTCCGCTCAGTACGCTATTCACTAACACTTTGTCTGAGCCAGTTAAAGATGCATTGGCAGCTCTCGGTTCTCCAGATTCATTTGAAGCTTTGGTTTCTACCGCGATAAGAATCGACAATCGAATTAGAGAATGTGAGAGAGATAGACGGGACAAACAGAATCATTCCACGCCTGGGGGCGTTTGGTTTCCCCGGTCTACGGTAGCTTCTGAAGCATTACGAATTCCTCTGGAGGGACGCGATGAACCCATGCAAGTAGGCAGCTCATCGATACAGGATTTGAAAGGGGTCGACTCTTGTCCAGAATACTGCCGTTATTGTAGAAAAAAGGGTCACACCAAAGTTAACTGCCATAAACTTGCGGGAAAAGGTCAGTCTCGCTAGTGGGTGGAAAGGCACTGGCGAGACATTATACTTCACCCTTTCAAACTTTTTTACCTGTGGAGTTAACTTGGAATAAAGAATTCGTTAAGGTCGACGCCTTTTTAGACTCAGGGGCGGTGGATTGTTTTATGGATGCCAAGTGGGCTCGGGACGCACAGATGTGCGCTCTTTCTCAGCCCCGTTTTATTACGGCATTCGATGGTCGGCCGCTGGGTTCTGGAAGCATTAACGACAGGACTTAGAACGTGTGTATGCTTGTGTTTTATAAAGATCACACGGAACACATTCAATTATTTTTTGTAGACTCACCTATCTACCCCCTTGTGTTGAGTCATTCATGGCTTAGCCATCATAAACCACACATTAATTGGGGAAGTAAGAGAGAGGTAATTATTCAGTGGAGTCCTCAGTGTGTTCATCATTGTCAGCAGGATTTTGTCACAGTTTTTAAAGATTGGGGTACAGAGAGCGAATCTAGTTCGGTCACTGAAGAGGCAGACATATGTCTTTTAGATCCGGACACGTCCTCACCACTATCAGAGGGGGGAGAAGGGAGTTTGGCCTGGGATTCCTTAGCTGATTGGAGATGACCGGTTGATGATTTCTCTGCAATCGAGATCTCTGACTCAGATTCTGAGCTTAGTTTTGGTTCAGGTTCTCAATCTGAGAGTTTGGAGATCTTGAGCGCAGAGGTGTTTCCTTTACCCGGAGGTGTACCGTCTGTCTATGCAAGTTTTAGCGAGGTCTTTAGCAAACAAAGGGACACTACGTTACCCCCTCACAGACCTTATGACTGTGCTATTGATTTGCAGCCGGGCACGATTCCTCCCCACGGTTCTCTGTATTCTCTCTCGGTTCCTGAGAGCGCTGCTATGGGAGAGTACATTGAGGAGTCTTTAAAAAATGGCTTCATTAGACCATCTACATCACCTGCAGGTGCAGGCTTTTTCTTTGTTGGGAAAAAAGACGGTGGGTTAAGGCTGTGCATTGACTATCGAGGCCTTAATAATATCACGGTTAAGAACCGGTACCCGCTGAATCCATGAATTCATGAATTCCGCTTTTGAACGTCTCCAAGGGGCATCTGTGTTTTCTAAGCTTGACTTGCGCAATGCTTACAACTTGGTGCGTATTCATGAGGGGGATGAGTGGAAGACAGCTTTTAACACTCACAGCGGCCACTATGAGTATTTGGTTATGCCTTTTGGACTCACTAGCGCTCCCTCGGTTTTTCAGGCACTTGTTAACGATGTGCTCAGAAAGATGCTGGAAAAATTAGTTTTTGTCTATCTGGATGATATTTAATTTTTTTCCAAAACCCTGTCTGAGCACAAAAAACACATTAGTCAAGTTTTAAAGTGTCTTTTAGAGGCGCGGCTGTTCGTGAAGGCAGAGAAATTTGTTTTTCACTCCAGTTCCGTGTCATTTCTGGGGTTTGTGGCAGAAGGGAGTATCCAAATGGATCCCAGGAAGGTGTCAGCGGTCAGGGATTGGCCCACCCCTGAGTCTGTTAAGCAGGTTCAAAGATTCCTGGGATTTGCTCATTTTGATCGTGTGGAGCGAGCTTCCAAGATTCAACCCGCAAAGGTAAATCGCTGGTGGAGAGCCACACCCGTTGCCCTGCATGATACAACAGCGCAGAACTACGACGCCTGTCTGCGATAACCTTCTGGAGGGCAGAGGCCCACAGGAGTGATTCTCGCACCCTTCTCCAGGTAGCCAGACATCGCCGAACAAAGGACACGGCAGATGGCACTCCCACGTCTTTCTCTATTTCCGGAAACAGAGGTGGTTGGAAGCCGAACTGTGCCTCAAAAGGAGAGAGACCAGTGGACGTATTACGCAAGGTGTTATGCGCGTATTCAGCCCAGGCGAGGTGTCGACTCCAAGAGGTGGGACTAGATGAAGCCAAACAGTGAAGCGTTAGTCCGCTCTGTCTGCCCATTGGTCTCAGGATGAAATCCCGAAGACAGACTTACGGACGCACCCAAAAGGGAACCAAGGCTAAGCCATGAATGACCCAACACAAGGGGGTAGGTAGGTGAGTCTACTAAATGACACAAATTACATGCCCTCCCCCCACACATCCGACAGTCTGACACCATAACAAAATTTAAATCACACCTCAAAACTCACCTGTTCAAAATGGCCTATTCACTGTAATGTACCCAGAAAACGGGCTACTTTTGATCATGTGCCTGTGCCCACTGCCAAACGGACTCTGGATGTTGGGAAACTGGCTTCGGTTGGTCGCAAGAAATGCGTAATCTGCGTAAGATGTCAGGGAGTGCAAGGTCTGTGATGTTCCCTTGTGTCTACAGTTGACCAGAAACTTTTGTGAGAAGTGGCACCAAAGACTGTGAAAGAACAGGTTGTCTCACCATGTTTTAATTTTGCATTTTGTTTTCCAATTTCTCTGGCGCCCTCTAGTGATAAGAAGTGCAATGGTGTTCTCCTGTTAGGAGTCTTTGGAGGTTACATGAGCATGGTGGTTAGGGTGTCAGCAGGTACACTAAGGTAACTGTACCTGAGCTCAAGTTCATAACACATGGGCTGGCCTCCAACCACAGTGATTTAATGTGCTCAGAGCAGTCAGGACTGCTGACTTGTGATTAGGGCCAGATTAAATAGATAGACTACACTAGGCAATTAATTTATTTCTCCTGAATTTCTATAGTGAAGTCCTCAATGATGTCATCATAATCCAGGGAAGTGGTAAATTCATTCTCAATTGCCAACAACACAAACGCATTCAGTTTATTTTCCTTCACTTTTGATTTCAGGTACATTTTAACACGTTTCAAGAAAGAAAACAACCTTTTCCCGGAGCAATTTGCAATCGGTAATGCCAGTGTTACGTCCCTTTGCTTTGTATTAGCTCTGCTTTGTGTTTCCTTTTGGCTTTGCGTGCTGCTGTGTTTCCTTTCTTTCTCCCCTTTAGGTGGAGATGACGTCACTGCCCTGCTGGGAGCTGCTTGAGGACGCACGTGGTTTACAGGGGAACCCTCCAGTCAACGTGACGAGACAAGATGTGGCTGGACATCGCTTAGTTACATCACTGAGGAGAAATGTTGTGCGGATGTTGACAACAGTCGCCGGGAGCAGCGGTTTTAAAAAGATGTGGGACAATATATAGTGGTTCCCACCTGAATGCCATCAGTTCCCTTTACGACATTGTCAATTACAGCTTTGTGAATGCGTTACTCTAATTAATTATTACTGCTATTCGTAATACATTTTGGGAACTCAGAGGAGAAGACCTCCCCTTTCACCTTCGAGGGTCTGGAACCGCTAGCTGGCTGCCCGGTGAGACCTTGCGACCTGCTTCTGTCTTTTAAAGGACTTTCATGTTATAGATAGAGAGAACGATCATTAAATTTATACATATTAATAAATATACGTTTAATCTTTCTATACCACTGTTTCACTGGTACTCCTTACAGGTTGTGGTTATTGATTAAGTGGCTTAGTGTTACGTCCAATATTGTACGCCGTGTTATTGCAACGCAGGTTTATTTCTATCCGTAACAGCCAGATACATGCAAAGTCATATTTCTACATTGGGGAATGCATCGCCCAGGCCTAGCGCTCTGAGTTTCTTATACATGCCCACCACTGATTGTTCACCCTTTACCATTGAACACAACTGCCAAAACTCTCAAGTCACTTAATTTATCTTTTTTGTGTGTGTCTTGCTACACCCGAAATAATTGCTGAAAGGACACTGCTAATATAGCAAGCATGATCTGCACTGAACGCGCACATTGCAAAGTGCTTACGTTGGTATGACGTAAAAATAATAATAATAATAACGTTCACTTTTTTTTTTTTATCCCTCTGCCTGGGCTCCCCTGTGCCAAATAAACACTAGGCACATGTCTAGTTTGCCTATTTCTAGGTTATCTAGAAGGCTAGAAGGCTGTGCTTGAGTCTTACAATTACAGAATCTTTTCTTCTCTTTATACATCCATGTAAAATAAGCTTATTTTGTTTTATACTATAGTATTTTCTCTAATTGATGTCCTAGGTGTTCTGTTAATTAATATTGAGCATCAAGTGGTGCACACATCTCATTGCACTGATCTGGGTCTGATCAGCTTTGTACATAGTATCTATTGTGTTACTGATGTTTGCTGTAGACATTGTGGGAGATTTTTTGAGAAGTTTGAGCCCATGCCCTGTCCCTGTGTTTCTGGTGGTTCAATTTGTGTGGCCTAGTGTCTGCACATGGCTAAATTCCTGCACGGTTTGCTAACCGGGGCCAGCTGCAGCCTGCGTTGCACATAAACATAACCACTATCAGTATATTGTTGGAGTGTCAGGCAAAACATAAATATTGCCTACATACGAGGCTTAGAGTGCCATGCTGAGGACTTGAAATAGAGCAGGCTGTGTAGATCACACACCGCAATACAATGGACACAGAGATGGGACCCAACGTAAATCTGAATTGGTGATCCAAGTGTCCATTAGCGCAGCAACAAACTATTCCTGTCCAACGAAGTAATGGTCATGTGTAGGGGAAGAATGTGAACTTCAGGACCTGAAGCCAGACCAGGTGCCACTCTCACAGCCTAACTAATCAGGGCCCTCACCCCACCAGACGGGACCGCTAAAGACCTGGAGCCTGGTTCACCGGTCATTGAGATTTACGAGCCCAGTTCGGGACGAGACTCCACAGCGCGAGAGTGAGAGGACATGGATTAACAATTAAACAGCTGAATCCATGCTTTAGTCCTTTACCTTTGTATCAGGGATTCTGCAAAGGTTACCCCCAAGCATTCTTGGGTCATGTGGAAGATTAAACAAGGGGAGTTTGTCCTCATGTTACCCTCATGATAAACTTACAAGCTATTACGGAAGGGTAAACATTCATGATACTCTCACAACATGTTTGTGTGAAGTCATAGGCAGGATCTGTCTGAGGGGCTCACACACACGACAAACTTAGGAGCTACCAGAATAAACCCAAGTCTGTGGTCTGTCCCTACTCTGTCCTTATAAACATTATTTAATGATGTATCCTAGTGAGAAGACATTATCTGATGGTGTATCTTATTGAATTACTGGTATAGCCATTTAGCAAATAGCATTATTAACGCATGTTTTATATGTATAGTATGTAGGTAGGTCAGCTTAAGTGACTGTTTATTCTCTGTATTGGAGAGTGAAGGGCAGAGGAATAATGGGGGAAAAAGAGGGGGGAGAACAAAGATATAAATACATAGGGGCCAGGGAAGAAACAATGGCGAATAGACAACATGTGGTGGAAACATACAATGTTAATGGATAAGAGCAGAAGGAAAACAATGGTGTATAGAGAACATGCCATGAGATTGAGGGGAGGGATTGAGCTAAGTGGGAGTGGTAATGACGCCAAGCTCCAAGGCAGGAGGAGTTATGACATGTTAAAAAGTGGATGCACCTGGTTTTCTTGTAGATGATTTCGCATTGCGTACAATAAAACCCGATTACATCTGACTCTGAAGAAATGTGTTGTTTTTAAGAAGTATTAAATGTGGTTTCGGATCACTCAGTCTATCTGGCCCTGGCTGAGATCTGATTCCCCCACAACATCCTAGTTATTTGTACTTGCAATATTGGCTGAGGAAGTCAGTTTAGACAAAGGCATGTGCCAAAAGTGAAAGTGAAATGTACACATTGAAAGCAGAGCTGCACGAGGATACCTGGTGTGCATTCAACACACATGAGAGTTTTGTGAAGGGTCATTGCAAATGATCATGGAAACTATGCTGAATCGTACATCCAATTACAGTTGTATGATCCCAGCATGGCAGAATGTTCTTGTCTTGAAGTGTGTGGAGCCAGTTGATGCTATATAATAATAATAATAATAATAATAATAATAATAATGAGAAAGAGCTACCTAACCATTGTATAGCTACAATTTCATTTGACATATAATAAAATTGTACATTTTGACTATATACAAAAATAACTAATGTGAACATCAAACATAATGTTGAATGTCCTCTATTTAAACATAACATTTCAGAAAACTTGTAATACAAAAAATAATTGTCTTAATATAAGTAATCAACTGGAGAAGTTTCATGGTGATATCTATTAGTTAATTTTTTTAAATGTAATTAAACATGTGCTAGATCGTTAATAGCAATGAAATATGTGGAAAAACGACCGCTATTTTCAAGTCCCTAAGCATAATAAAATGATCAGATTACTTCCAAAATTGGGAATTTTTGATATATCTTAAATTTACTTTGACATGAATGAAGTTCCAGTACAAGTGTAAAGTATTAGCAATGTTATCTTTATTACAATAAATGTCAAATGAATATGCATCATACTGTGTAAGGAAAATCTAAACATCCTTAGACCAGTGAAAATGTAACAATATTTCAAATCTTTCCATAAGAGAGAATTTTCATACCATGGTCAAATTAAAATGAAATCTGTTGTTGTGGTATTGTGCTTTACAGATGTCTATTTACAATGGCAGATGTCTATTTACTATTTAGTTACAATTACACTTGCAAAGTGGTGAGCAGTCCAAATTTGCTTTGCTGCATTTGCAGGTGGAACAGTTCCCTTTACAAGAGCATTTCATCAGCTCTCTGCATGCTCTGGTGACCTCAGGAATTGTTGACCAAACTGGCACCCATGACCCCAATTCCTTGGTCCAACCATAGTCCTGTGGAGAAGGAATCACTTGCTGTGTTTGTGTCCTGGTCGCCCAGATTCCTGCTTGATAGGCTGCCTGTCTAATATGCTGAAGTAGGAGGCAGTTTCTCCATCGCCCTTCTCTGCAGTGGGAGATGCCCTTTTCTTTGTGTTGTATATGATGTACTGTCCAATAGTGAGGCAAGCCTGAGAGTCACATTTGTCTTGATCTTTCAAGTTGGAACCATTCATAATCATGGAGACAAGAGACTTAAGGCTTGAAGGCAGTGAGTTTTCTTGACATTTTTCTGTGAAGGAACCAGTGAATTTGAAGCCTGTATGGTTGAATATGTAATTTATGATAATCATTGAAGCTTTTGCGAGGATAAGAGCATCTTCATCAAAATCTCGCTTCTTTAGAGCTTCCTTTAACATATCTCTCATTCCTTGTTTGAAAATTAGAACTATATTTCTTCCATCATAGAAATAAATGATCTGGCAAGTGCCTCTGGCAAGTGTTCAAGAAAAAGATCCTTCAACCTGGTCTTGTTGACTTGTTTCTTTATCCCCAGCTCCTCAAGTCGATTCACATACAGAGAGTGAATCTCGGACAGCTTGAACAGAAGAACTCCAGAGTCCACCGAATTCCCAATGTAGTTCTTCAGTTCTATGAAAGCTCGAGCCTCATTCATTTTCTCATCTATGTTTTCTGGAGATTGGCCTGATTTCCGTGTGAGACCACGGTGGCGATTTCTCAGCTTGACTAGGCATGGTAGATGGTATTTTGCCTCCATCGCCATTAAATCTCCTCCGACTATCCTTGTCATAAGCATAGTGTCATTTAGTTCAGTGATCATGGTTTGGATATTCTTGTCAGCATCAAATGTTGACACCTCATGGAGAACACCTTGATCTATGCCACCCTCACAGAAGAAGCACTTTTGAACATCCAGTGATCGGCGCTTCATTAGCTTTTTACCTCCAGAGTCATCAGGATTAGCCTTCGTTTTAGCCTTTGCCAGTTTAGAATTGTTAAATTTCAGATGGCAAGATTTGTGCCAAGCAGCAGAATGTGAAGCAAAATTGCTTGCAATTTCATCATTCCCAAAGTAAAATTCAGTTGGAAGAGCATCAATGGCCCTGAATTGTTCTACATTAGTCAGAAATGAACTGTAGTAGTGTCTTTCTGGCAAATGATACAGCGTTCCCAGTTCAACTCCATCACGAGGCCTCACAAACTGTGAAGAAAGAAAAAAAGATCATGAAATAAACGTTCGCAGCATACTGTGCATAGTTATATCTGCAAAAAAGCTCTGCATATCTCCACATACATTACTCTTGTTTGAATTACTCACAGACTCGTTTTTGCATAAATATGGAGCACGTCACAAGAAAAAGCAGAACATTTGCATTTGTAATGATACTAGTCACATATTTATACACTGAAGTAATCACGTTTTGAAGACAGATCAATCTTCTGCAAAGTACTAGCTTAGTAATTTCTTCACCTATTTTCACACGCCTGTTTCTCGGTTAAATAAGTCACAAATAACTCCATATTACTTCACAATGTACCACGTTAAAATAAACGGCAGAACTTACCTTAGCATGTTGCTAGTTGTTTCTCTTCCCAACTTTAAACAGCCTTTTCAATTTGGGATTGTTTCACCAATATTCCGCCTCACTGTTCTGTGTAAAAGCTACGAATCTGGAATGGGGGGTCAAAGTAACATTAGTTACTCTGGCATTTATGCTCAAACATGTATTGACATGTCTGCAGGCTATCACAAATACACAGACAAGCATGCACATTAAGATACGTAGCCTAGCTATAAATTGACATTATATTAAATTAATGTGATATGATATACAATATGATATGACTTACTGTACAGGTATATGACAGAGCCTATTTGTGTATACACAATATTTACCCAGCATGTGGACAACTTGATGTTTAAGTCTAAAACCAAAAAGAAAAGAGAGAAAACTTGTGACATTGACAGAGGAACTTTTTTTCTCTTTTTTGTTCATAATTCCATCTATATTGTGCAGGAATTGTGGAAGGTGTACCAGGTACCAGGTATCATGGCACTCAATTTTATACTTATCATTTGAAAGGGTTAGGTCAGTGCACAAATTAAAATCAGATTCAGCTTATTCAGTGGTCTAAAAAGACCATCAATGTTCTTCATAAGACATAGCTGTTGATCAAGAGAAAATTGTGCTCTGTATGCACAAATTCAACATTTCTGGTGGTCTCCTATTCTAAAATCCTTTAGTGGGTCCTTGGGAAGCTTCATGCCAAATTTGACACTTTTATCCGCCCGGTAACGGTAATGTTGAAAAAGAGCATTAAGCCACTCCACTATTAGTGGCCATTGGGTTGTTGGTAACCTCCCTGACCAAGGCCCTTCTTGCCTGGTTATTGAGTTTGGCTGGGCGGCCAGCTCTAACAAGAGTTGTGGTAGTTCCAAACTTCATCCATTTCACAATGATGGAGCCCACTGTGCTCCTGGGAACTTCCAATACTTTAGCAATGTTTTTATACACTTCCCCAGATCTATGCCTTGACACAATTCTATCTCGGGGGTCTACGGAGAGTTCCTTGTATTCAGTATACACCTTTGCTGTGGGAAATATTTGGTTGGACCATGCACTGTGAACTGTGGGACATTATATAGGCAGCTGTGTGCCTTTCTAAATCATGTCCAATTAATTGAATTTCCCACAGGTGGACTACAATCAAGTTCTAGAGACATCTCAAGGATGATCAAAAGAAACAGGACGCATCTGAGCTCAATTTGGATTGCCATAGCAAAGT
Source organism: Aldrovandia affinis (assembly GCA_029706075.1). NCBI lineage: Eukaryota > Metazoa > Chordata > Actinopteri > Notacanthiformes > Halosauridae > Aldrovandia > Aldrovandia affinis. Next base: position 727,776 of record JAINUG010000259.1, on the reverse strand, counting down.
GTGATGGCACGTCCCGCTGTTCGCCGGCAGAGAGCGGCATTGGGCACTTAATGTTTCCCTAATTGTCTTATTGGATTATTGTTTAATGGTTTTTGTCTTGATTGTTTAAATGTATTATCGTTTCAGTGTTTTCACCTGTGTCTTGTTTACGTTCACTATTTAAGTTATCTGCTTTCATAGCTCTGTGTTCAGTCTTGGGTTTCTCTTGCCTAGAGTTACTACCAGCATTTGTTTGCCTTCCAGGACTTTTTTTTGTGTTTACCCTGTTGTCTTTGCGTTATTTTGGTTTACTGTTTTCGAGCTTTATGTTTTGGGAACCGTGTTTGTTCCACTTTTGTTTGTTAGCTGTTTAGTGTTTGTGTTACCATTTGTCACGTTTGTACCGCCCAGAACTTTAAACATTTCAGTAAAGATTTTCATTCTCATCGCATCTCTGTCTCCGCCTCATCTCTACGCTTGGGTGCACCTAATCCCCAGCCATCCTGAATGAATGTGATATTTCAGTTTTTTATTTTTAATAATAAATTAAAAAAATGTTTTTTTCTTTGTCATTATGGGGTATTTTGTGTACATTTATGAGGATTTTTTTTTAATCCATTTTATAAGGCGGTAACATAACAAAATGTGGAAAAAGTGAATACTTTCCAAATGCACTGTATTAGAAGACATGAGCTATTGTGTAATTCTGACTCCTATTAAAGCCATGTCTATAAAACCTTGAGATGGGAACATAATATGTGTCACAGTGGGATTATACATGCTATACCAGGGGTGGGCAATCTTACCCTGTGTGGGCCGGTGTGGATGCAGGCTTTTGTTCCAGCCGAGCAGTAGCTCACCTGATTTGACTAATCAGCTAATCAAAGTCTTCAATCAGGGCTTTGATTAGTGGAATCAGGTGTGTCACTGTTCAGTTGGAACAAAAGCCTGCACCCACACCGGCCCACACAGGGTAAGATTGCCCACCCCTGTGCTATACACTGTATACGTGCACAATTAATTGTCTGCTTGGTTATCAGAAACAATTACCTTTGAATGTGTTGGATTGTGCCAGATTCATGTTTCTCAAAAATGAATCCCTTTAATTCTTGGGACATAAAGGAATTGAAATGGTGGAGAAAATCAGTCAAACGCTACTAAATACTACATATCTGCAATTTTCAGGTTGAAGGGGTTGACTTTTGAATGATGGTCAGAATGTGTGTGTGTATGATTGGACATAGTTTTGTACATGTGATGTGGTCACCTTTCTCTTCTATGTATCCCCCTTATGAGTGGTTAGCATGAGCTCAAGAAGCATAAAAGTAGCTCAAAAAGTGATATATTAAAAGTGTAAAAAAGCAAAGAAAACACTTGTTTGTTCTCAACATCAGTAAAGATTTTTTTAGATTCCATTATTTGTTTTTGTGCTTCTGATAGATTGTCCTGTCCCAACACCCCAAAGGACCCTTAATACTTCTATATACATGGTTTATTGAATGTAACTACACAGTTAAATGTCTAAAGAAATGGATCTGCCACACTTACTTGACTTACATTAGCCAAACCACTCCTTCCCCTTCTCCCCAAATACAAGTGTTTTTGATTTCATTCTCCCCTAGAGCATTGGGTTATTTAATTAAGTTTTTCTTTAATTGTCTAATTTGAGAGAAAAAAACCCTGTGCATTTACTTATTATCCATTATAAATAGAAGCTTTTACATGTTCAGTTACATGTAAGATTCACACAGAGATTTAACACGTGGCTACAAACCTGGTGCAGGAAAGGGGTACAGGTTTATGGGGCACTGGGACTCCTTTTGGAACAGGGGTGACCTGTATAAGTGGGATGGGCTACACTTGAACCAGAGGGGTACAGCTGCATTGGGCCAGCATATGTTTAGGGTAGCGGAGGAATATTTAAACTAGGGACTGGGGGGGCAGGGATGGAAAGCGGGAAAAGCTTGGCACAGCGGATGGGGATGAATATAATGTAGAGGGGTACAAATTGTTTAGGAAGGATAGAACTAATAAAAGAGGAGGTGGAGTGGCCCTTTATGTGAAAGATGATCTTAATGTGCAGGAAATTCCAGGTATTAACTCATTCGTTTCTTGTGAGGACATCTGGATGAGATTACTGGGAGATCATGAGAAGGGCCTTAATATAGGAGTATACTATAGACCTCCAGCTTCAGACAGTAAAATAAATAAAATGGTCTTTGGGAACATAAAACAAACCTGTGCTGAAGGAGAGACGATAATAATGGGCCTTCTGTTAATTGGGAGGTAGTGACAGGTCAGGGTAAATGTGAAGAGGAGTTTTTAGATGTGGTCAATGACTGCTTTTTGGTACAGTCTGTTACTCAGCCTACGAGAGGGAAATCAATACTGGATCTGGTTTTGTGTAACAATCCTGATAGAATTTGCAGCACAGAGGTAGGAGAACCACTAGGGGCAAGTGAACACAGTGCAGTTATTTTTGATATTCTTTGGTAAATTAAGACAGTCTCCTCTAACTCTAGAATTTTTTATTTCAGATGAGCTGACTTTAATAAAATGAGAGAGAATTTAAGTAATATAGATTGGGTAAAACTTCTAGATTGCAGAACTGTGAATGAAAAATGGTCTAAATTTAAAAAGGTTATTGTAGATGCACAGTGTAATCTCATCCCAAAAGTAAGGAAAAATAGAATGAAAAAACTCTCCACAGTGGATGACTAAATCCTTACGGGAGATTTTGAGGCAAAAGAAGCGACTGTACTATATAAAAAGGATAACTCTGAGATAAACAAGTTAGATTACTGTAATATGCGGGCTAAGACTAAAAAGGAAATAAGATCAGCTAAAAGGAAATTACAATTTCCCAAGATGCAAAAAGTAATCCTAAGAGGTTTTTTCAATATTGTAGTAGAAAAAGGAAAGTTAATGATGAGGTTAAGTGCATTAAGAATAAGGAAGGAACTCTGGTTTATAATAATAAGGATATTGCTAACACACTAAACAGTTATTTTGTTGAGAGCTTTACTAGAGAAGAGGTTATAAATATGCCTAAATGTATAGCCAAGGTACAGAATGTTTTGGAGGACTTTGAGATAAGGGACGTAGAAGTACTACAAAAACTACAAAAACTTAAGACCAATAAGGCAGCAGGCCCTGATGGCATATATCCCAGAGTACTCAAAGAACTTGGGGAAATTATATATAAACCATTGACAGATATTTTGATTAACAAAATAGGTGATACTAAACTCGCAAACAGTTTGGATCTGAATCCTTTAGTGCTTTGGGCAGTGGTGTCCCATTATATGGGAGGGAAAGGTTAGTTCATCTTAGGTGCTGGGACCTCTGCTCTTCCTGGGATTTACATAAATGATCTTGATATGAACGTTAGTAAAAAGTTCAAAGAAGGGCAAAATAGTTAAATTTGCAGATGATAGGGGGATTTGATTGAGGTTTTTAAATTCCTATAAGGGATTAACAAAGTGAATTACCAACAATTTTTTAAGATAAGTGGGTTCAGCAGAACAAGAGGCCACAGGTGGAAATTACTTAAAGGCAAATTCCGCACAGATATTAGGACGTTTTTCTTTACACAGAGAGTTGTCAATGCCTGGAACAGCTCCGGCAAGGAATGCCAGGTCGGGTAGTAGAGGCAGAAACACTTGGGCAAGTCTAGGCTAGATGCAGTACTAGATACTCTTTAGATTAGGACATGACGAGCCTAGATGGGCTGAATGTCCTGTTCTTGTCATTATGTATTCTTATGTTCTTATGTACTTTCTGTTTTATATTCTTAGACAAATATATCTTTAAATAAAATTGACAACAAAATATGCTGTGTTTCTTATTCTTACAAACATGAGTATGCAGTACACATAGTAACGTGCTGTAAAGTTTTGAATATATTATTCTGCTTGTGGAAATAAGTTTAGGTATCCTAATGTTTTTTTAAATTTAATTTATTTAATTTGTATTTTTTCCCATTTTTCGCCCAATTTAGTGGCCAATTTTACCCTCTATTTATTTTGATTTGCCACACGAACTTGCCACCCGTCTCTATGAGGCAAGCAAATTCTCAGAGGGCAGCGAACTCTACTTCCTTCGAGATGGGATTCGCCCACCCACATTCTGGAGACTCCTTACGTGCTTCTCAGCAAACTCGTGCCAGCTCACCCTACCCCTCCCCCTGGGGCAGACAGCCAAACACCGCCCCTGATCGGGGCTGATGAGCAGGGCCCATATGGTTCGAACTGCGATAGGCAGCTCACACTTGTAAAGAACCAGCCAATATGGGTGCTTTAGACTGCTTCACTATCAGAGGCCCCAGGTATCCTAATGTTTTTAAGACCTGCCTGAACAAAACCAAATCCTTATTTTTTAGATGGTATGTAAATCGAATTATTACTACTTTAAAAGGTCAATGCCCGAAAGACATTGGAAACCTGATACTCATAGCATTAAGCTTAGAGGACAAAAAGGGGAAAACTGAACCTTTTGAGTGAGACTGAACCTTTTAAGTAAACCTTTTGAGACTGAAGGCTAACGCATCCCCCAGATTCCTATGGCATATGCTACTTCATGTCAGCCCCACATGAAAGGTTATGTCAGGTAGAGGTCTTCCTCTCACACACTCATACTTGCAAATACATAAAAAACCTATGCACACACATACACATGGTAGATTTTTTATCTGAATTATAGAGGCAATTTCATGTTGTAGTTTTAGTACACTGAATAAGGAGGCATGGTCCAGAAGTGCCTCTATTAAGCATCTTTATGGCATTCTCACAATCTGTCACCATGACTACAGTAATTTCCCTGTTCTGACAACCTGTCCTGCGTGCCCAAATGACCACAAGGCTCATGATGACAAAATAACTTTTATTCTCACAACATTTATCTTCATGCCACATCCTGCTTCTTTTATATTTCTCCACACGAGGGGTCCTGTGTCACTGCCATGACAACGCACTGCCTCATCATCAGGTAGGGATGAGGGATTGTCCCATTGTTTCATTTCTAATACTGAATTGTGTGACACCCCCACCCCCACCCCCCGGCATTTGTAGTGTACACTATCATACTGTTCCAAAAGAAAGAAACAAGAAAACTAAAATGATAAGAATATTAATTTGAAAAGAATCAGTTGAAAAATGCTTTATGTAACATTAAGATAGTAAGAGACAGAAATGATAATGAATAACATTGAATCAACAAGCTGACAAGACAGGGATTTCACTCACAATATATTACATATGTTACAAAATTAAGAAATGTTACGCTTAAACTCAACTACTTAAAAAACAGCTTTAAGTAGCACGTGGTAGCTGGCATGCAATTGGAATGCAACAAGAGTACACATTCAAAGAAATAAAATTAAAAAAACATTTTAATAGGACTTGTACCCCAATAACTCTCTGGTGTGAAAGTCACAACAGCCAAACAATTTCATCTTTAATTATTACTCTGTGATGGCAAAGATTTGTATATAATTACAGCTATCTAATATGCAAGTATTATGATATATTTGGAAATGTAAGAACTCCAATTCTATAAAGTGACATTGCTTATTTACACATGGGCATGTATTGTAAAACTGAGGTAAGATCAGGGAAGAAAAAGTCATGCAAAACATTTAAGTTTTCTCCAGTGGCTAATTGAAAAAAATGGGCCACATTTCTTTCTTCTTTCAAGGAGAATCGCAAACTGTTCGCTCCAAAAATAAGGCACAGCGACTTAAATTAGTTTATATGCTTTCATTTCATTAGCACTGTAAGAATATTGTACTGTAAGAAAAGAAGATAAAAAACAAAGAACGGTTTAAAAAAACTATCTGACCCGACTGTCGTTTTCCTGTAAATGATTTAAGACTAATTAAAAGTTTTCTTTACTTAATAAGTCGGAGCATACAGACCTTTTAGGCTGAGTTGAACCATTTGTGAATTCAAACCTAATTCACTATAATACATGGCTTGAGGCTAGAAGGGTTCCAAGAGTAGAACAAACTTTAGCGCTGAGAAATAGGAACAAGACCACCAGGGAGGCTTGGATCAACAAACACAAGCAGGAGTTGGAGGTGGAAAAGTCTTTCATAAGGTAACATTTTTTCCTGTTTGTGCTATAAAACCTTCTTTCATTCAGTGGACTATCTGAAGCAAACATGTTTGTGGGGAGAGAATAATCTGTGACAGCAGGTGTATGTGTGTGTGTGTGTGTGTGTGTATGTGAGTGTGAGTGTGTGTGTGTCTGTCTGTGTATGTGTGTGTGTGTCTGTGTTTGTGTGTATGTGTGTGTGTATGGATGTGTGTCTGTGTGTGTGTGTGTGTGTGTGTGTCTGTGTTTGTGCGTGTGTGTGTGTGTGTGTGTGTGTGTGTGTGTGTGTGTATGTGTGTGTGTGTGTGTGTGTGTGTGTGTGTGTGTGTGTGTGTGTGTATGGGTGTGTGTCTGTGTGTGTGTGTGTGTGTGTGTGTTTATATGTAATCTAAGGATGTTTTCCCACTGAAAGAACCAACAACTCAGACCTAGGGGAAGACTGGCTTCTCCTGCCATGACAGTCCCTCGGTTAATCAAATAAACCAGGCAATGCCAGAACAATGTCAGCAACGGGGCCTGAACTACAGCCAATGGTGTGACAGCGAGGCTCAGGATGGTCTTCTGGCCAATCAGGTGAGGAGGAAATGTATTATAAAGAGGGAGGCTGCAGGGCAGCAGTCTCAGGTACATACTCAGAGGAAGAGACAGGGTAGAAAGGCTGCTGAGATTGGGTAAAGTGGTGAGGGAGGCTGGCATGGGCTGGGCGTGGCAGGGCTGTGCTCTATCCTTCCTCTTCGCTCTCCTCCTCCACTCTCTCCTCAAACCCTCTGTCGGGTAATCTGAAGCATTCCTCAAAAAAGTTCACCAGCGACTGACTCAGGTGCTGCCTCATGCCCTCACAGTGAATGAAGTGGCCTTCGTCTGGATAGATCTGGCAACACAACAAATGTTTCATATTAATCAGGTGAGCTGTGGGGTTTATTATATATGCCCATATCTTGCTCTATAAACCAATAAATTCACTGCCAAAGTAAAGGAAATATTTGACAAAATTAAGGGTTCTGGTGGCTCTGTTATGGTGTGGAGTGGTCTCTTCCAGGATGATAATGCCCCATCCACAAGGCGGGAGTGGTCACTGAGTGGTTTGATGAGCATGAAAACAATGCAAACCATATTCCATGGCTGTCTCAGTCACCAGATCTCAACCCAATTGAACACTTGTGGGAGATTCTGGAGTGGCACCTGAGACAGCGTTTTCCACCACTATCAACAAAACACCAAATGATGGAATTTCTCATGGAAGGATGGTGTTGCATCTCTCCAATAGAGTTCCAGACACTTATACATCTCTGTTCTAACAGCTGGTGGTGGCCCAATGCCATATTAAGACTTTATGTTTGTGTTTTCTTTATTTTGGCAGTTACCTGTATGTAACACACACAAAATACCCCCACTCAAGACAACAACAACAACAACACAAAAATGTATGCTCTAATACTCCTGAAGAACAAAGCTTTTCATGTTCAAGTGTCAATCAATAGAATAGTAATGTTAATATCGAGGGAAGCCTTCACTTGATAATTAGGCTGCAGCAGCACAGAGAGAATCCACAGAATCCACATTAAGCAAACTCGAAATCCAGAGGCAGGAAAATATTGCAGAAGATGGCAAATCACACAGAAGATAAATGGAAGATGGAAGAGATTTGCAGTGCTAATGCTGCAGTAAAGCTCACCAGTGGTGCTGCAGCCTTCTGCTAATCTCATAAGGAGGGAGGGAGGGCATAGGGCAGGCCGATATTGTAGCTAAGGACCAGAACTCCTGTGGCCTTGAGAAAAGTTACATAACAAAGTCTGCTTCGTTTTATAGGCAGCTGTATAAAATAATGACATGTATTAGGGATGCACTGAACACCGAGACCAGCACTAGATTCAACTGAATCCTGAACTGAATACCAAATCCAATATTTAATAAAAATGCAATTAAAGTCAAAAACATGTAAAACAAAGAATAAATGTCCCTATGTCAGCGCTAAAAAAAGGACCAAAACAAATCATATTAATGCTGGCTGATTGAGAAACACCAATTCATAACAACACCAAAAGTAGACTATAGATATCACAGATATCACAAATCCAGACAGTGCCAGTTTCAACTGTTGGCAGCAGTCTCACTGCACTATTGAGCGTGGTGTTGGCTGGGCGCTGTCTCACACGCTATGCACTATTAAGCGTTGTGTTGGCTGGGCTCTGTGCACTATTGAGCATGGTGTTGGCTGGGTGCTGTGCACTATTGAGCCTGGTGGTGGCTGGACTCTGTGCACTATTGAGCGTGGTGTTGGCTGGGTGCTGTGCACTATTGAGCATGGAGGTGGCTGGGCACTGACTCACACGCTGTGCACTTGAAACAATATTTTTTTATAATTATTTTTAATAAAAATGCTATTACAGAAATCACCATTACAGTACCCTTTAGTAACCATAGTGAAATATAACTTGGGCTCCATTATTTCCTTGCCTCTGGAGTGCCAGGAACACTAACATGTTCAGTTTATTTGGCTTTCTGGTATCTGGTAGTGGCAGCAATGCTCCCAGCTGTACTGAATACTCTCTGATGGGCTGCTGGTGGCACACATGCACATATATTTCTTTGCCAGAAAACACAAAAAAACATAAAACAGAAATATAGAAATATTTGTAGGCAGAAGATATACACGAAAGGGATGTAGATGCATATAAAAACACCACATTATTATTGTGGATGTCTCCTCTTCCTGTCTGAGGCAAGCAATGACTCATCCATGGGGTGACTTGCTGATATCTCAAAGACCACACACAAGAATATAATTAAAATAGGCGCATATGATGACATTTTAAACAATAAAGTTGCTTTGTGGTGGGAAGTGAACGCTTTAGGATTTTATTGCTTATTGCCTCGCTGTTACTACATACACCTTCAAAAAGAAACAGGAATAATTCAGACCTTTATAAAGCCCAGTTTTCTGGCTTCATAATGATGTATTATATGTCTGCCAACATGTATGACAATTTTTGACAAGGCTCGATTTTGATCTCCCTCACCGCTGTTTCCCCCCCAATAGGTTCCCGGGGGAACCTTGGCGTTGAGGGGGTTAATTACCTGTATATAAATATGGAGGAAAAAAACCAAAACATGAAAACAATGTTCATGGACCGTTGTGCAGGCAGTTATAGTTATTGTATTGTGTACTCAAGGGGTTTCATAAAAACCATATATGATTATATGGTGTAGGATTTTTTTTTTTGCGATTGTCAAAAATGGGAAACAAATGTCATGAATGCTCTAATCACATGTAGTTCAAGACTTCTATCAACAAGGGATGCCTCTAATCCCTTGCACAAAGCCTCATTTTATTTTAAGAGATTATTACTTCCCTTGATATGGAATACCCATTAGCTGGGTAATTCATCCCTTTTAGGATGGAATGTTTTCTGGCTTCATAATGATGTATTATATGTCTGTCAACATGTATGACAATTTTTGACAAGGCTCAATTTTGATCTCCCTCACCGCTGTTTCCCCCCCAATAGGTTCCCGGGGAACCTTGGTGTTGAGGGGGTTAATTACCTGTATATAAATATGGAGGAAAAAAAACAAAACATGAAAACAATGTTCATGGACCGTTGTGCAGGCGGTTATTGTTATTGTTATGGTTATATGTGGTTACCGCCACAGCTCATGTTCTGTCGCCTCTTTAAACGGCTAAGTCTCAATCCCTTAGCTCCATCATCCTCCTCCTCCTCGACCTGTCAGGTGCTTTCGACACCATGCACCACCAGATCCTGCTCTCATCTCTCGTCGAGATGGGAATCTCTGGGTCTGCACTGACATGGTTCAAGTCCTACCTGGCTGACCGGTCCTACCAGGTGGCCTGGAGAGGATCCCTCTCCTCTCCCCACACCCTCTCTACCAGAGTCCCGCAGGGCTCGGTGCTAGTCCCCGTCCTATTCTCCCTGTACAACAAGTCACTTGGTTCTGTTATCTCTGCTCACGGTTTTTCCTATCACTGTTATGCTGATGACACTCAACTCTTTCTCTCCTTTTCTCCATCCGAGACCCAGATCCTGGCACGGATCTCTGAATGCTTGGCCGACATCTCTACCTGGATGTCCACCCACCACCTGAAGCTGAACCTGGGGAAGACAGAGCTGCTCTTCCTCCCAGCGAAGGGCTCCCCGATGATTGATGCTTCAATCACTGTGAAAGGCTCCATAGTGTCTCCATCCCAGTCTGCCAGGAGTCTTGGAGTGACCCTGGACAACCAGCTGTGCTTCTCGGGCCACATTGCATCGATCACTCGGACCTGCCGATTCTCCCTCCACAACATCCGGAGGATGCGACCGCTCCTCACCCAAGAGGCCACACAACTCCTGGCCCAGGCCCTGGTGATCTCACGTTTGGACTACTGCAATTCCTTGCCTGTGCCATCAAGCCACTGCAACTAGTCCAGAATGCTGCTGCACGTCTGGGGTTCAAGTTCACCCACGTCACCCCTCTACTCTCCTCTCTGCACTGGCTCCCCTTCGCAGAACGCATCAGATTCAAATCACTGGTGCTTGCTTTTCAAGTGGCTAGAGGTACTGCTCCCCCATACCTCCAATCACTCATCACTCCCTACACCCCAGCCAGACCCCTCCGCTCCGCCTCATCTGGAAAACTGACTGCCCCATCCCTCGGGGCGCCTGGCAGCCACTCTTCGCGATCTCGTCTCTTCTCTGTCCTGACCCCTCGCTGGTGGAACGACCTTCCGCAATCAGTCAGGACCGCGGAATCACTTGCAATCTTCCGCAAGAGACTGAAAACCCACCTTTTCAGACTCCACTACCAGTGAACTCTGTACATCTAGCTAATTCTCATCACCACTGCCTACTTGCTCAATACTATGTATCCCCCCTTACTCAATTTATACAAAAATACAAATAAAAAACATACTAACCTTTTCCTTCCCAGGGTTACAGGTATGGTATGTAGCTGCCAGCAACGATGTTGTTATTAATGCACTGATCTCTTGCGCGAACTATGATTGTTTCTACCATGTATTTATGCACATCTTGTAAGTCGCTCTGGATAAGAGCATCTGTGAAATGCTTAAAATGTAAAATGCAAATGTAAAATGTGATTGACAATGCCACATGCTGAGAGAGAAAGAGAGAGATATAGAGAGAGAGAGAGAGAGAGAGAGAGAGAGAGAGAGAGAGAGAGAGAGAGAGAGAGAGAGAGAGAGAGAGAGAGAGAGAGAGAGAGAGAGAGAGAGAGAGAGAGAGAGAGAGAGAGAGAGAGTAGGAGGGAGGGAGACTCAGGTTACATCGTAATTAAAGCAAAGATCAAGTAGTTAGGAAATCTATTCAGCTGTGGACACCAAAAAACATCCCATCCTAAAAGGGATGAATTACCCAGCTAATGTGTATTCCATACCAAGGGAAATAATAATCTCTTAAAATAAAATTAGGCTTTGTGCAAGGGATTAGAGGCATCCCTTGTTGATAGAAGTCTTGAACTACATGGGATTAAAGCATTCATGACATTTGTTTCCCATTTTTGACAATCGCAAAAAAAAAATCCTACACCATATAATCATACAATGGGGGAAATAAGTATTGAACATATCAACATTTTGTCCAGTAAATGTATTTCCAATGAGCCTATTCAAGTGAAATTTGCACCAGACTTTGGTATTAACTCAAAAAATCCATTCCACTTTATTACACATAACTTAACTTTATTTACATATGGACTTTAATGTTTAGATTTTTTGTCTGGATTTCTTGAGTTAATACCAAATTTCACTTGAATGGCCTCATTGGAAATACATTTACTGGGAAAAATGTTGATGTGTTCAATACTTATTTCCCCCATTGTATATGTTTTTTATGAAACACCTTGAGTACACTATATTGCTCAGGGATGAGGAAAGAATAGTATTTCACATTAATGGCTGCACTGGGCACTTTTGATGTATGATCCTGCTCGAAAACAACGAACAATTACATAACTACTTACAGTTTTTTGAGTCATACTTATAGTATAAATAGTTTACACCCAATTCATACGAATGGGTAATAACACATTTATTCACGTGACAGGCATTACAATCTGAGCATAAGAGAGGTCTGTATACAGAGTCAAGCTTACCTGTAGAGTGTAATTTGCCTTTTCATTGATTAGTTGAGTAATAAACTTTGCAGTGTGTTGGAAATGGACTTTCTCTGTGAGAGAGGACACAAAAGAATATAAGTTGTTACTGTAGTTGTACAGAAAACCATTAAATGATAAGACGTTTTAATCAGTGGTGTTTTAATTGGAGATAAAGCGAAAGGGATAAGACTAAGTGAGTCCATTGTGGCTAGGCTGATTTGGGGTTTGTACAGGGTACAATACAGGGTACAGGGTTGTATTGATTCAACTATCCCTCCCACGAGCCTGCCACCTGCAACTGGAACCAGCCTTCGAGATGGAACTCGCCAAGCTGTCGACTGTGTTACTGATACATAGCTTTCTGTGCATGTGGCAAGCTCATGCCAGCTTCCCTCCCCCTTTCCCCTGGGGGCACACAGCCAATTACCACCCCCGAACTGAACTCCCGGCCAGAGCTGGGCTGACGCAGCTGGGGATTGAATCCAGGCTGCAGTGTGCAACCTGCAATGAGAACAAGTGCTTTTATTGGATGCACCACCTGGGGGGCCCTAGGCAAGCTGTTTTAATGGGAAAATAGAGATACATAGTATGTACAGGTAACTGTAAAAATAAAGGAAACACGAGTAAATTAAGTGTTCTAGTAGCTCTGTTATGGTGTGGGGTGCATTTTCCTGGCATACTTCAGGTCTGCTTAACCCCTTAGAGGGCAAGGTAAACACCAATACAAAGCCATTCTGAGTGATCACCTTCATCCTATGGTGAAGCATTTCTATCCTAATGGGAGTGGTCTCTTCCAGGATGACAATGTTCAATCCACAGGGCATGTATGCCATGTGATGTAGGCCATGTCAGTCACAAAATCTCAACCTAATCGAACACCACCATCAACAAAACACCAAATGATGGAATTTCTCATGGAAGAATGGTGCTGCATCCCTCCAATAGAGTTCCAGACACTTCCAGTAGAATCTATGGCAAGGCACATTGAAGCTGTGGATGGCCCACACCCTAATAAGACACTTTATGTTGGTGTTTCATTTAGTTTGGCAGTTAAATATATATATACATATATATATATGGGACTTCGTACCATCGGCTGTTGGATGAATTATCAAATATTTTTTATCGTTGAAACGAGATGCACGATGTGTTAAATTTGCCATCTGTGGGGAGGAAAAAACTGAAATGAGATATCAGCTTATCAATCAACATATCAACTATCCAATCAACCAAGCAACATATCAACCACCCAATCAAGCAATCCACATATCCACCACCCAATCAACCAATCAACATATCAACCACCCAATCAACCAATCAAAATCTCAACTACCCAATCAATCAACATATCAACCATCCAATCATCATATCAACATATCAACCACCCAATCAATCAAATCAACATATCAATCAATCAATCAACATATCAACCACCCAATCAACATATCAACCATCCAATCAACATATCAACCACCCAATCGATCAACATATCAACCAACTAATCAACATATCAACCACCCAAACAACGTATTAACATATCAACCACCCAAACAACGTATTAACATATGAACCACCCAAACAACGAATCAACATATCAACCACCCAATCAACCAATCAACACATCAACCACCCGATCAATCAATCAACATATCAACCACCCAATCAACCAATCAACATCAACTCAATTTAACAGTTTAAAGTCTTTCAATTCAAAATAAACAGAATTAAGAAATGCATATGATTTAAAATATTACACGAGGCATTAAATACGTACCCCATAAACCCTTGCATCAGGCTTTGGTAATCCTAAATATCTCTCTGAAAATGCAGATGCTGAAATAGAGTTAAGACATTTATTTATTTTTTCCCCTCAAAAATTTGGATTTATCAGGATGGAAATCAAACACATAGTCAACAGTAGTCAGAATGTAGATTAATGATTCAAACATCTTGGAAAACCTGGTTCTGCTACAACATCTATCTCACTTCTGAGAAACTACCAATGAACAGGTACCACACATATACACTCAGTGGCCATTTTATTAGCTACACCTTTCTAGTACTGGGTAGGACCCCCCTTTGCCCCCAGAACAGCCTGAATTCTTCGTGGCATGGATTAAACAAGGTGCTGGAAACATTCCTCAGAGATTCTGGTCCGTGTTGACATGATAACATCAAGCAGTTGCTGCAGATTTGTCGGCTGCACATTCATGTTGCGAATCTCCCATTGGTATTAAGGGGCCTAATGTGTGCCAAGAAAACATTCCCCACACCATTACACCACCACCAGCAGCCTGAACAGTTAACACAAGGCAGGATGGATACATGAATTCATATTGTTTACGCCAAATTCTGACCCTACCATCTGCATGTCGCAGCAGAAAAATCGAGATTCGTCAGACCAGGTGACATTTTTCCAATCTCCAACTGTCCAGTTTTGGTGAGCCTGTGCCCACTCACTTTCCTGTTCTTAGCTGACAGGAGTGGACCCCGGTGTGGTCTTCTGCTGCTATAGCCCATCCACTTCAAGATTCGACGTGTTGTGCGTTCAGAGATACTCTTCTGCATACCACTGTTGTAACCCGTGGTTCTTTGAGTTACTGACGCCTTCCTGTCAGCTTGAACCAATCTGGCCATTCTCCTCTGAACTCATAAACAAGGCGTTTTCGCCCACAGAACTGCCACTCACTGGATGCTTTTTGTTTTTTGTACCTTTCTCTGTAAACTCTAGAGCAGGGGTGCCCAAGTTCGGTCCTGGAGAGCTACTGGGTGTGCAGGCTTTTGTTCCAGCTCTTCACTAACACACCTGATTCCACTAATCAACTGCTCGTCAAGGCAATGAATGTTCAAATCAGGTGTGTTAGTGAAGGGCTGGAACAAAAGCCTGCACACCCAGTAGCTCTCCAGGACCGAACTTGGGCACCCCTGCTCTAGAGACTGTTGTGTGAAAATCCCATGAGACCAGTAGTTTCTGAGATACTCATACCACCCCGTCTGGCACAATCATTCCACGGTCAAAGTCACTTAGATCACATTTCTTCCCCATTCAGATTTTTGGTCTGAACAACAACTGAACCTCTTGACCATGTCTGCATGCTTTTATGCACCTAATAAAGTGGCCACTGAGTGTACATACAATAATGAGCAGTACAGAAAGAAATGAGGAAAAAATCTTCTTACATCTTGTTTAACTGCTTCCTTGTGAAATATCACATGGTAAACAGCTCAAACATCACTGTCAGTTTGTAATTAAACTGTGGATCAGCTCTAAACCAACTGATGATCATGTGGCTGCCAAATACAGTATGTCAGATATGTAAGAACACATGTCATGTTTCATGTCTAACTGTATCTAGTCTAAAGAGTATCTAGTATACCATAGCCCAAGTGTCTCTGCTTCAACTATCTGACTTGGCAAGCTGTTCTAGGCATTGACAACTCTCTGTGTAAAGAAACACATCCTAATATCCGTGCAGAATTTACCTTCAACTAATTTACACCTATGTCCTCTAGTTCTGCTAAACAAAATTATCTTTAAAAAGTTATTTGGACGATCTTGGACGATTCCTCCATGCAGAACCTTTCAAGATCCTTGATAGTCTTAGGTTTGCACATGTGGACTGCCCTCTTCAATTCAGACCACAAGTTTTTAATAGGGTCCGGAGACTGAGGCCATTGCAAAACATTGTCTTGACGGAAGGTCCACCTGCAGCTAAGTCTCAGCTTCCTGGCAGAGGCAACCAGGTTTTTGGCTAAAATGTCCAGGTACTTGGTGGAATTCATTATGCCATTGATCTTAACAAGAGCTCCTGGACCACTGGCAGCAAAACAGCCCCAAAGCATCAATGATCCACCACCATATTTAACAGTTGGTATGAGGTGCTTTTAACACCAAAACAAAACAAATATACATTGGTTAATGGTTTGTTTAACCATTTATGTATTTTTTTGACCCATTACCTGACTTGTGTATGCCAATAGCCATTTCTCTCTTTTGTTGTTTGGCTTTTCCCATGGTGAGGGATGAGAAAGGGATTTTACGTTTGTTGCCTCATTTTTATACCGTAGTAAAGCAGGAAGTGTTGAAAGGTCACAATACAGTTCCTTAAGACTAAATGAACTTAAATAAGTCAAATTTAATTGCAGTTCAGTTTGATTTAAAATAATCTTTAGGGGGTCCAAACGTTTTGACACCTAAGTTTTTCAGAAAAAGATAGCTTAAGAAACCTAGGTGTCATCTTTGACCAGTCTATGCTTTTGGACAAGCATGTCAATTCTCTCACCCGCTCCTGCTTCTTTCACCTCAGAAATATTGCCAAACTACGGTCCATTGTTTCACATGCTGAATTAGAAACCTCTGTACACGCTTTCATTTCATCTAGACTGGACTATTGTAACTCACTGTTTACCTGCCTTGACAAAGGTTATGTGGACCGCCTTCAACTCATCCAAAATGCTGCAGCAAGGCTACTCACTAGATCTAGGAAGTCGTGTCGCATCACCCCCATCCTAGCCTCTCTGCACTGGCTCCCAGTACACTTCAGGATTCACTTCAAAGTTCTGGTGTTCACCTACAGAGCCCTCCACGGTGACACCCCTGCCTACATCTCCGAGCTTCTCCATCAGTACTCGCCCAGTCGTTCCCTGAGGTCCTCCGACTTGGAGCTCCTGGCGGTGCCCCGGACCAGGTTAAAAACCAAGGGGGACAGAGCTTTTGGGGTGGTTGCCCCAAGGCTCTGGAATGCCCTCCCCCAGGACTTGAGAACCTCGCCCTCTGAACCAATGTTCAAAAAACTGTTAAAAACCCACCTGTTCAGACAGGCATTTGACCATATTTAGCCTAGTTTGCTGCTGCTTGTAACGTTGATACGTTTGTTGTCTGTACTGTATCATTAAGTGTGCACTTTTTATCTGAGTACTGCTGTTTTGTTTTTTAATTGTATTTTTTACTGCTGTGAAGCACTCTGTGCATTCGTGCTATGAAGGGCGCTATACAAATAAAGCTTTACTTACTTACTTACATAACATGTGAATAATTTTATTAGTATAAAACAATATAGTTTTCCCATACATTTGAGCCAAAATATAGCTCATTATCTGTGTTGCTTATTTTATACAGACTGTTTTGCTCATTTCCTGGACCTGACTCTCTCTCTCTCTATATATATATCTAGAATGTAACTTTCAGAGACTCCGTTGTATGTGGCTCGGTGGCATGTGCACCTGTTTCAATTTCATGGTGTTTTTGTTGTTTTCACTGCTCCAACAGACACAATCATTGATACCACCATGAGAGGCAGAGATTCAAATAAATAGCAGTAACACTGTGCCCCACCCTAACACACACAATCTCACACACACACACACACACACAGATGGCGACACTCGATGCTCACCATATAATTGAAAATCTGTAATAGGAGAAAGGGCAGCCGCACACTTCAGTAAGGAATCTTCAGCACTCAGCAGGAGGCTGGCTACATACCCTCCATACACCTGCATGGATATGGATAGACAACATAAACATGTTCAATCAAGCTTTAGCTGACAGTCCTGAATTATTGACATTTATATGCAACAAAAAACACAGGGAAAGATAACAGATACTTGTTTAACCAAGCTTTTGTCAATGTGGGCTGATTTATAATTCTACACTATAAAAACATAGGAAAGTCGCGTAATGGCCTAGGCATTCCCCTGGAATGCAAGTTGCCCACTGCGGCCGCAGTTCGAAATCCGACTGTGCCATTCTGGCACTGGCCGGGAGCCCTGATTGGCGGCGGTGATTAGCTGTCCGCTCTAGGGGAAGGGGGGAGGGAAAGCCGGCATGAGCTCGCCAAGGAGCGGTAGGGCGTCCCTAGAAAGTAGGTGGGGGAGTTCCGTCTTGGAGGAGGCGGATCATTGCCGGCCTTGGGGAATTAGCTTGCCCTGTAGTGACGGGCAACAAGTTTGTGGGGGAGGGCGAATCAAAATAAACAGAGGGTATAATTGGCCACTAAATTGGGAAAGAAAACAGGGAAAAAGTCTGAATCAAATTTATTTAAAAAATATATAAGAAAGTAGAGCAATTCAGCTTTTAATAATATCACTAAATTATAAGGACTGTTGCGCAGTAGTAAATCATGGATGTAGAAACACAATATAATTATTTAAGAACTTTGACAGGAAAACATACATTACATTGCAAGATTGTATTTGTATTTATATGTTTAATATGTTTAATTTCAATAGAGATTGAAACATAGTTTTTAATAGGGTCACTGGATCACAAAAAATATGAAAGAGCTCTTCAAGTCGAATTTGAATAAAAGAAAACATAGCAACCAGGTGGGAATTATTGTCTTTATGAATAATTCCACCCACGCATGTTGATAATTAATTCAAAGACACAGTTTTTACATATATATTTATCCTGAGGCAGCAGGGAATGTGATTATTTTCTGTTTTTGTCCTATGGAGCACTCTGACCTTATAATCCCCTATAATTACATTGAGTGAATCATTTAACATTATTGCTGCACCATTGTTACACCATGCAGCAGATTTCTGGGTCCTGAATCTCTTCCACAGCTCACACTGTGTGAGCTGAATTGGAGCTTTGCATCCTCAATAGAGTACACACACACACACACACACACACACACACACACACACACTCGCTCACTCACACACACTCACTCATTCACTCGCACTCTCACCTACTCACTCATTCACTCACTCGCTCACTCACTCACTTGCACAGAATGACTGTTAATGTGGGTTAACAGTCACTCTGTGCAAGTCGCCGACTCTGGATTCAGCAAAAGAGCCCCAGACCATCACGCTTCCTCCTCCATGACAGGTTGGTGTCACACACTGAGGAACCATCCTTTCGCCTACTCGACAGCCTACAAAAACCTTTCAAAATTTCAAGATTTCAAATTTTGATTCATCGGTCCATAAGACCTTCTTCCAGTCTTCAGTATTCCACTGGCGGTGCTTCATGGTCCAGGCAAGCCTCTTTTTCTTATTTTTCCATTTTAACAATGGCTTTCTTACTGCCACTCGACCTGTCAAACCTGCAGCTTGAAGTCTTCTCTTTACAGTTGAAACTGAGACTTCCTTACTTCGACCAGAGTTAAGCTGTGCTTGAAGCTGTTGTCCTGTGAGCTGCCTATCAAGAAGCTTGTCTTCTGATTTTGTTGTGGCTTTGGGTCTGCCAGACCTTTTCCTGTCAGAGTTGTCTCCAGTTTCCAAGTGCTTTTTGATGGTGTAGGAAAGTACTCACTGCCAAAAACATTATTTTTCAGTTTTTGCTAAACTAAACTTTTTTTTTAACCTCTAGCAGTTTACCGCTTACCTTTGTACCATTTCAGGTTATTCACTGGACTTTAACTACTTAAATTTGGAAAATGGGGGTGTTCTAAAACTTTTGACCAGCAGTGTACAACATACCCACCCCAGGGAAACAGCCACCATCACAGAAGCCGCACACCCATACACACACACCTCTCACACACTCATGCTAAGACATGTATGTGGCACTAGAAAGCATTACCTGTCCGAAGGCTCCGATACGGGTTTTGTCAATGTAAGATTCTTTTGATATGATGCTGAAATACATAAAATAAAATAAAAAAATATATATAACTGATCAGAGCTAGACAGTTTACAGAATCCTAGAGCTTACACTGTGAGGACTATTGTTATGTTTCTTTATGTCTTTTTGATTGAATAAATGGAACAAACTGCAGTAGTGGGGTCCCCACAAAATCATATTTGTATTTTACAAAATACTTTTGGCAAGCTACCAAATTTTTGCAGCACACATTGCTGGAACACACATGCTATTCTAGTGCACTGTGACTTCTCCATAACTTTCTAAAACCAAAATAAAATGTATAGAAAGGTGCCAATAAACGGTGGTTGAAGAGTGGCCCATTGGAAAATGATTTTGTATAACCGTGTCTCCCTGTGCACCTGAATAAAGCATTGGTTTGAATGAAGACTGTCTCCCGAACCTGATTGTGCCTGTCAGAATAGCTCTATGCATTTGATGTTCCTGTCCAGGGAAACAGCATGTGGCTTGTCCTCTCTAACCTAAATATCCATCTTGGGTCTCTCTCCCCTCCCCAAACATGAAATGGAACTCTTAAGGCACCTAAAAGACACGCTGATGTCCCATTAATACATAAATACATAAACAAATGTAGGCTATTCTCGGGTTATCACTGATAGGTCGTTGAATGAACACCAGGGCACTCCCAATGTGTGTTGCTGGCCACTGTTTCTTTTCACTCTGCAGTCTACCAGCTGAGCTGTGCAGGCATTGCATTGGGGAAGTATGCCTCACGCATCCAGATTGCAGACACTCAATTGACTAGACAAGTAATTTTTAGGTTATGAGACAAAAACAACCCAGCTTGACAATGCTGCTGACAAAAAGCCCTCCATCTCTAGTCAATTAGGTACCACCACACGGCGCTGCTGATTTATTCCTCTTTATTAAACCAAGAAAAACAGACAAGAACACATTTCTCATTTACAATAACGATTAATGGGAAATTAATGGAACGTTAACATAAAGTGGCAAATATAGCATTTCCTGTAATGGTTGCATCCCTGCAGGGTTAACCTTATCCAGCGCGAAACCTTAGTGCCTCCATCCCTGCAGGGTTAACCTTATCCAGCGCGATACCTTAGTGCCTCCATCCCTGCAAGGTTAGCCAGCTCGGTACCTTATTGCCTCCATCTGGTCCTTCTCCTCCAACACTCCCAGCTTCCGCTGCACCTTGTGAAGCAGGTTGGTGCCCTGGAAACCACTACCCCGCCCGTCAAATCGGATGGCGATGGCCCCAAAACTGCTAACCAGAACCGTGGCCCAATCCACCTGGAACCGCTCTGTGACCATCTGTCCCCCAGGCGTCCCATCTCTTATAAAACAAACCAAAAAAGCAGCGCATCAAAAACACTCAAATGTGTGTTTGTGTATGTGTGTGTGTGTACATGCAAGTGTGTGCGTTTGTGTGTGTGAATGCAAGTGTGCCTGTGTGCATGCAATTGTGTGTGTGTGTGTGTGGGTGTGTGATGGCTGTATACTCACACCAGCAGTAGTAGTGGGTAAAGTGATGTATCCTGGAAGCCAGCAGGTTTGAGGATCTGTATGGTCAGACCTATAACAATCAGGAATAATAAGAGTCCTGGCCTCCCACACAGAAACAGCAATCAACATTCATGCATTACTTGGACTTTTGGTTTTTTCTTAACAGACACAGATTGGGGAGTTCGTTTTGTTAATTCACCTAAAACATAACAAAGTAACAGTTTTATAAGTGTTAGCCGAGGTTAAGGACAAATGTTGATTGAGTCCAGGCCTGCATCTGGCAACCTGCTCCTCACACACACTGTACGTATCAGTGAAATGAGCATTTCATTTATAGACAAGGTGAGAGCATTAATTCTATGGCAAATAAGGAAATCTGCAACAGTTTTTGTGGTACAGGTAACCTTCTGTATGCACATACTGTAATCTTCTATAGTGATTTCCTTGTACTCCACGTTTGGCATCTGCATGGAGTTTAAGGCGGTCTTGAGATTCTCATTTGTCTCCAATTCCAGGACCCCTGCAATCAGAGGAAGCAGCATAGCTGGTGTGCTAGTTCTGTGTCAGGCCTCCTTAAGTTACAGCATGATTCCAGAGCCCTGCCACCACATTCAATCCATCTAAGTGTTTTTCTTAAACACATGAGAACATTTTATCTCTGTAAAGGGCAATGACAACCGGCAGTGAAACATAGAGGTCGTGGGGATCTGGTCTGCCCCCACCATGGTGCTAAAAACACTTCACTGTACCCTGAAGTACAGATTAAAACCAGCGCTAATCACATCAGACCTGGATCCCATTCCAGTGTGTCCCTCACTTTGACTCACACCAAATTACAAGTTATTATTTTTTAACCTTCACAAAAACGCAGTTTGAATTTCAGCGATTACCAAAGAGCTCCAAACTTAAGCTGCCAAATGTGGTGTTTGTGAAGGTAAAAAACCCAAACATAAGCATTTGTTTGTAGGGAAAAAGTTAAGGATGAATGTTGAATCCAGGCCTGAGTAATCTCCAGCCACATGGAAGTGAGGGTGTGCCCAATTGTTTCTACCACAGCAAACAAGAGCAGCAAAGTTAAGCAGGGACGGGAGGGGAACCTTGGGAGACATGTTTCTGAGTGCCGGGGGAATATCGCTAATCAGGTGAGAGCTGCAGCTCTACATGAGTGTGTGTTGGGTCAGGAGCAATGTCACAGACATGTAAACAAATGACATGACTGAACAGCTTCAGTCAGGAACAAAGATTTCCAACTGTGTGAGAGAACGGGAATTATGAACAGTGAAGGTGCAGTGAAGGGAGGATTGGCATTTTCAATGTTTTCCTTTGTATGGCTCAAAGAAGCCGGTATGACTGTTTATTCAGATTGGAGAAATCCCAGTGACTGCAGTCATGCTGCTCTGTGTCCTTGTGGAGACTGTCCACACAACAGCGACAGCTCGAAGGCACACATATGTGAATCCTGTAGCCTCACATCCCTGTGATTTGACTCTCCGGTACACTATCGAAGAGGAAAGCTCTCCAAACCAATGAGGGTCACAATGTTCGGGCCAATCTCCCCCCTTTTACCCTCAGAAAACCCATTCTTTCACAGACTGATATAGTGTTCTGAAGGAACTGGGCTTGAAACCAGGAGGTAGCAGCTTCAATTCTAAAGTCGAGTGCTTCTGCTATACACACAAACTGATCAGTGTTATCATAAAAGGATCACTGTTAACTCTCAACAGAGTTAATTCAACTGACTTTATATGAATTTATAGGGGTCCATTAAGGACTAAATTTCATTTGATTTAAACATACTATGTCAGAGCTGAATTTACACTGAGCATTTTGCTGTGCAGGAGACATGAAGGAATTAGGGGAGACCGGGGGAAGATGTGCCACAAGGTAAGATAAGCCACCCCTTGTTTCTAAGCAACCATACACAAAATAAAGCATGTGACAGCATTGTCAGGAAGAAGCAACTATTCAATTCAATATGTGGTAAAGGGGAGCACATGGAGAATGTGGTAAGTATGTGGTATGTTCAATTCCAAATTCCAAAGAAGTCCACTGTTATGATGATTTTGAGAAAACTGAAGTAGGAGAATTTTCTGATACATTATAGTTCAGTTGGTGCTCTTATAAGCTATGATATGACAGCTGAACAAAAGCATAGAGGTTAGTCTTAGCTGTTGTGTGAAGCCACTTTTTCAAAATGGTGGGGGTGGGAAAAGATGAGCCACCAGGCCAAAATGGCTCAACTTACCCCATACATATGACACATACAGTATTTGTATTTATTGTCAAAATTATCTGCATAAATGGCATACATGTATTACTCATGTAAAAATACAGAGAATGCATATGGTAGTAATTTATGAGAAAGTACATATACCATGTATTTAGAGATAAATAAAATCATGAAAAGAACAGAAGAATTGGTGCCTTTTCATGATACAAAATAGGTTTGGAATATATATAAATGCATGCACACAAATGGCCCGCGGCTGTGGTGGGCAACTTGTGAATGCTTAGAACCGAGATAGCATCAAAGTCAACAGAAGAAAAAAACATTCTGTCAATGGCAGGAAAACCACAGAATTAGCTATAACAAGCATGTTGTACGTAGGAGAAAAGCTATATCGGTTGAACGATTGGCTTGAACTAAGTTACTTCCAAATTGTCATGTACTGGATGTCTGATATCCTTTACCAGTAGGCTCTCGTGGAATTGGTAGAGCCAATGCCACACTGCCATGAGATTTTAAATTGGTAAGTAATAGCATTTGACGCCATCTCCATATTTGGAGTATTGAACATACAGTGGGGAAAATAAGTATTTCACCCCCTGCTGATTTTGTGAGTTTGCCCCCTTACAAAGAAAGGAACGGAACGGTCGGTCTATACATTTCATGGTAGGTTCATTTTAACAGTGAGAGACAGAATATTTAAAAAAAATCCCAGAAAATCACATGATATGAATTTTAAACATTTATTTGTGTTTTATTGAGGAAAATAAGTATTTCACCCCCTAGCAAAACAGCAAGAATTCTGTCTCCCACAGACCGGTTATGTGACCAGGAGGCACACAGATTATTCCTCTTACTTAATTAGTACTCCTAATTAAGTACTCGTTACCTGTATAAAAGACAACTGTCCACAGAATCAATCAATGAATCAGATTCCAACCTCTCAACAATGGGCAAGACCAAAGAATTGTCTAAGGACATCAGGGACAAAATTGTAGACCTGCACAAGACTGGAATGGGCTACAAGACCATTGGCAAGCAGCTTGGTGAGAAGGAGTCAACTGTTGGTGCGATAATTAGAAAATGGAAGAAACACCAATTGACCATCAATCTCCCTCGGTCTGGGGCTCCACGCAGGATCTCACCTCGTGGAGTGAACCTGATCATGAGAAAGGTGAGGGAACAACCCAGAACTACACAGCTGGAGCTTGTTGATGATCTCAAGGCAGCTGGGACCACAGTCACCAAGATGACCATTGGTAACACACTACGCCGTAATGGATTGAAATCCTGTAGTGCCCGCAAGGTCCCCCTGCTCAAGAAGGCACATGTACAGGCCCGTCTGAAGTTTGCCAATGAGCACCTGGATGATTCAGAGGAGGCTTGGGAGAAAGTGCTGTGGTCAGATGAGACTAAAATCGAGCTCTTTGGCATCAACTCGACTCGCCGTGTTTGGAGGAAGAAAAAAGCTGCCTTGGACCCCAAGAACACCATGCCCACCATCAAGCATGGCGGTGGAAACATTATGCTTTGGGGCTGTTTCTCTGCTAAGGGCACAGGACGACTTCACCGGATCGAGGGGAGGATGAATGGGGCCATGTACCGGGAAATCTTGGGTGAGAACCTCCTTCCCTCAGCCAGGACACTGAAAATGGATTTCTAAGTATTTGGAGAGGATCTGCAAAGAGGAGTGGGCCAAAATCCCTCCTGGGATCTGCGCAAACTTGGTGACCAACTACAAGAAACGTCTGACCGCTGTGCTTGCCAACAAGGGTTTCTCCACCAAGTACTGAGTCATGTTTTGCTAGGGGGTGAAATACTTATTTTCCTCAATAAAACACAAATAAATGTTTAAAATTCATATAATGTGATTTTCTGGCATTTCTTTTTATATTCTGTCTCTCACTGTTAAGATGAACCTACCATGAAAATTATAGACCGTTCCTTTCTTTGTAAGGGGGCAAACTCACAAAATCAGCAGGGGGTGAAATACTTATTTTCCCCACTGTAGATGAACACTCTAAAGTTAAGTTCTGCTTTCCCCCCTGTTATTACAGAGCAGATTTCAGGATACCATGGTCTTATAAACGGAAAACAGAGAAAGCATCAAACTCCCTTGATGATCTGAAAAGAGCAAATTTGCCACAGGTGGAAATTAGTTAAAGGCAAATTCCGCACAGATATTAGGAAGTTTTTCTTTACACAGAGAGTTGTCAATGCCTGGAACAGCTTGCCAGGTCAGGTAGTAGAGGCAGAAACGCTCGGGCTATTCAAGGCCAGGCTAGATGTAGTACTAGATGTTCTTTAGATTAGGACATGATGAGCCAAGATGGGCCGAACGGCCCGTTCTCATCATTATGTATTCTTATGTTCTTCTTATGTTCTTAAGAAGTAGGGCAAGGGAGATCATTGCAAAACAGTTTAAGATTGACAGAATCCGCATCTGTAGGATATGCAAGACTTTCAACATTGCATATGGTGTTTGACACTACCATGGAGCTAGAGCTTGCCTGCCATATTAAGAAGTTGTCTAACCAGTTCCATGGGCTAAGTCCCCTGAAATGTAGAGAGCTGGCTTATGAATGTGCAACGCAAAACGGAGTGAAAATGCCAGAAAGCTGGTCCAGAGATGAAAGAGCAGGTCCGTTTTAGAAGTAATTGAATGAAAAGGCAGTATTTAATTGACAAAACCAGACATTTCCCTGATACTAACCTAAGTCAACTGCTATTGACAGGAGGAGACTGGTTGCAGTCCTTTATGGAACGTCACCATATGTCATGCTGCACACCACAGGCAACATCACTGGGAAGAGCCACAGCTTTTCATAAGCATTTTTTAATAATTTGGCTTCAGTGATGGATGAATATTTATTTTATTCTTCACAAAAAAATTGCCCATTTATGATGTGTTTAACTTTACATTTTAGATTCAAGTTCCCACCAAACATGATCTATAACATGAATGAGAGTGGCATCACAAATGTGCAGTCTCCAAAGCAAATAGTGACGGAGAAGGGGAGAAAACAAGTTGGTTCAGTGACATCAAGAGAAAGAGGGGAGCTAGTTACACTTGTTTGTGCAGTCAGTGGGGAATGCGATTCCACCCGTGTTCATCTTCCCGCGTGTCCGTTACCATGATAATTTCATCAGAGGATCTCCCATAAGCTCTATTGATTGTCCCACCAAGTCTGGTTGGACAAATGAGAATGCAGTTGTCCAATTCTTAGAGCATGTAATCAGGCACAACAACTGCTCTGGAAGTAACCCTCTGTTGCTCATCCTGGATAACCATGAGTCTCACATCACATTGAAGGCTGTCAAGTTAGCAAAGGAGAAAGGCATTGTGATGCTCACTCTGCCAAATCTGTATTTTGTCCACTCACAAAAATGAAATGTCTTAATTTGTTTTTATTTGCACCAATTCAACAGATAGAAGAAATGTCTCAGACTGGCTCAACTTACCCCACTCATTGGCTCATATTGCCCCATGCATGGGGTAAGTTGAGCCAAAAGATACACTTTTTTCAGACAGCATATCTATGAAACTATTTAAGTTAAACAGAAGGTGTTGGTTTCCAAAGAGGCACAACACCTTAAGGTTTCAATTGGCATCAATATTGCAAAAACAACAACTATTTGACTCAGCAACATAATGAAAAAAGTAAAGAATGGCACATCTTACCCCGGTCTCCACTATGTTGTTTCTTTATAAATTTCCACAGCTGGGTATTTGCCAAGGTTGAGCTTTTACCCCTGGGAGGGGTCCTCCACCAAGCACACAGATATTAGCGTGAGTCAGACCAGTGAGTTAGAGTGAGAATATACTCAAACCGTATGTATGGTCAAGACCAGCCCCAGCGCGTAAAGTGGGTGGCCATGTACCTTCAAGCAGCACCCTATGGATTCCATAATTCATAATCATAATCAATTTATCAGGCTAGCGCGCTCTCACAGTGCAGGCCTTGGGGACCTCAGTATGTCACCACAGGCTTCAGAAGGACATGCTCCAGAATGAGGTTTTCTCCTGAGCATGCCTGTTCATGGTCACAATGCCCAGAGCGAGGGCCCACTGACAGCTACCACAGTCACAGGCTTTCAGCTGGAACACATGTGAAAAGCATTCGCTTGTAGGGCCAGCATTGGGCCACCAGGCAAATGAGCATCCAGCAGCAAAGGGTTTCAGAAGGGAGTCCAACCGCTGTGCTGATTTCTCCGGTAATGACTTTAAAGAGCATTTACACATTTTCAGTTTGTGTGACGTGTATTTTTATTGACTTTGGTGATGGCAAACCTTTTCCTAGTGAAGAATAATGCTGCACAATTGTTAGACTTAACCCCCCACACACACACACATTCCAATAAATGGGCAGCCCTCTAATCAGGCCACACCTTCACTGAACATCTGCCACCACTTTAGGCCCATGGAACCAGGTAGGTGAGTTAACTGCTTAAATGTATTAATTAAGTGCTAAGTAACAACAAAAAGCAGCAGACCTGGCGACTCTCCAGGGAAGAGGGTTGTCCACCCCTATAGCCCCGGCTCTAAGACTCTGAGGCGCACACTAAATACTCAAAATCTAACCGATGTCTGGGACAGGAAATCACCCGACAGAACATGGAGCTTAAAGACTCCTGTCAGCCTGAATTATAAACAGCTATTTGGAAAATTCTCCCCTCTTTGAATGCATTTCCATTGACCCTCCATTCGACTAATGTAACATAATCCAATCAGTCAACATTTTCCAGCCAATGACCGAGAAACAAGGATGCTCACATATAAACGGCAAAAACCTTATTCAATATCTGGTTATACACTGATGTACACACAATCGGCATCCAAACTGAGTATCCAGACAGCAAGGCAACCTATTGTGATGCAAGATTGAGGCTTCATTGACCTCAAACAGGTCGGAGCAGTCAGGGTTTTGTCACATTCCCTTTGTTCCTGTCTCGTTTTTCCTTTGTCTTGTTTCTCCCTTGTGATTGTTTGTGTTAATTGTTTTATTATTTTCCATCATTCAATTATCATCCCTCATTACTCCTCATCATGCTCACCTGTTGCCAATTCCGTCGTCCGTTCCGGCACACCAGCTTCCCATCAAGATCATCAGCCCTGCAGTATATCTACCCTGGTTTTCCAGTCATTCATCGTCAGATCATTGTTTTCCCTTCTCGGTAGAAACTGACTTCATAAAGCCTTATCTTATACTCTGTGTTTACTGTTCTTTGTGTGTTGAGTTATATGTATATTTACCCTTGTTCCTGTTGTCTCCCTTTGTGTTCAGGTTCATTCCTCATCTGTCTGCCAGCTCTGTCCGTCCTGCCAGCCCCGCCTGCCTGCACGCTTAGCTTGCCCTCCGGTTCCCTCATCCTGTCTGCCCTCCTGTGCATCCCTTCCATTGTCCAGCTCATCGTCTTCCACTACCTCTGTCATTACTATTATTATTAAATCATCACTCTCCGTTCGAACCTTGTCTGTGTCTGCGTTTGGGTCCGTTCCTGTCGACATAACAGGTTTAATCAGATCTAACTGATTCAACTGATCATATTTGTTTATATCATATTTTATTTAACTATCATTTTTGCATGATGTGGAGAGCATATGGCACAGATTGATGGCACATGGCACAGTAGCTCCACCCATAATAGGCTTCGTGAAGCCTCACTCTCTCATCACTAGTGATGGTCAGCAGGTTCATTTCCTATCCAGAATGGGGAACTGAAATCTTACCCCTGAGCAGTGCACTATAACCTGAATTGCCTCAGTAATCCAGTGGTACACTTGGATAATAAGGACGCAAATTTGTACTGGCGTACCACTTATGCGCACCCCTGATAATAACAGTAAATAAGAACCAAATGGCACTGCCCTCTGTAGTAAGGCCTTTAGAGATGGCCTTCATAGCAATGCCACACTGAACAGCTGCTGAATAATGCATGCAAGCCCGCTTACAGGCTCTGTTCACACTGTAACTGCATTTCCCACAATCCCTGGCAGAGAAAAGCCCCTGGCCAAGACACCATCACATAGTATCACCTAATTTATGCAGTCTAACGCTTGTGGCAGCCAAAGGGGCTGCACAAGGAAATGGCTGCCTAGGAAGGAAACACTACATTTCCCAGCAGGCCACAGTCACACCTGAGCCGAGTCAAGGCATTGGGACTAATGACCAGCTGAAGGCTATTTCGAGGCCTATTTAAAGGATTGACTCACATTACCCGTTGAAAGGAGTAGGAACGTGTTTGGGAAGGAGTTGGGGAGTATATTTGATGAGTAGAGAACCTGTGAAGTCTTTGACCAGCCAGGATTTGGAAAGAGTGTTTTTGTGTATGAAATTGGATTGCTTTGAGGACCCCCTTTCGATTGACTACGGACTGGATTACGGAATTGACCTGGATTACGGAACTGGATTTTGGACATTGACAACGAGTAGGATTTCGGACTTTGTGTGTTTGTATTCCCCTGAAGACCCCACCCTTTGTTTTGTGTTTGTCAAGAGATTATTTAATAAATGATCATTTTGCTTATACACTGCCCGTCCAAAAAAAAATTCACACACTCTAATATTTAGTTGGACCGCCTTTAGCTTTGATTACGGCACGCATTCGCCGTGGCATCGTTTCGATAAGCTTCTGCAATGTCACAACATTTATTTCCGTCCAGAGTTGCATTAATTTTTCGCCAAGATCTTGTATTGATTATGGGAGAGTCGGACCACTGCGCAAAGTCTTCTCCAGCACATCCCAAAGATTCTCAATGGGGTTAAGGTCTGGACTCTGTGGTGGCCAATCCATGTATGAAAATTATGTCTCATGCTCCCTGAACCACTCTTTCACAATTTGAGTCCGGTGAATCGTGGCATTGTCATCTTGGAATATGCCTGTGCCATCAGGGAAGAAAAAATCCATTGATGGAAAAACCTGGTCATTCAGTACATTCAGGTAGTCAGCTGACCTCATTCTTTGGGCACATAACGTTGCTGAACCTAGACCTGACCAACTGCAGCAACCCAAGATCATAACACTGCCCCCACAGGCTTGTACGGTAGGCATGATGGGTGCATCACTTCATCTGCCTCTCTTCTTACCCTGATGCGCCCATCACTCTGGACTCATCAGACCACATGACCTTCTTCCATTGCTCCAGAGTCCAATCTTTATGCTCCCTAGCAAATTTAAGCCTTTTTTTCCCAATTAGCCTCACTGACAAGTGGTTTTCTTAAGGCTACACAGCTGTTTAGTCCCAATCCCTTGAGTTCCCTTCGCACTGTGTGTGTGGAAATGCTCTTACTATTAAACATAGCCGTGAGTTCTACTGTTGATTTTTTATGATATGATTTCACCAAACGTTTAAGTGATCGCCGATCACGATCATTCAAGATTTTTTTCCGACAACATTTCTCCCTCGAAGATGATGGTTCACCACTATCCTTCCAGGTTTTAATAATGCATTGGACAGTTCTTAACCCTCCCGATGTCCTCATATTCTGTATACACCCCGTGTCCTCCGGGTCAAAATGACCCGCCTTCACTAAACCCCCAATATAAAGCAGCTTAATTGAATTTTAAACACCAAATCTATTTTGCCTGAAGAAACAACTTGTCATTCACTACAAATTGTGTGAATACCTGAGTTTTCCCTCTTCACATGGCAGAAAGACTGCATTTATTCAGGAGACACCACTCGTTTCTATGACACTGTCAATTGTATTATTTTTTACTGTATAGGTAGTAAGCAATATTTGTATAGTATTTCTATAGCTTAAGAAAGTAGCAGCAATGTGCAAAAAGTAGTTTTGAATCCAGTCAGTTTTTTTTGTTAGTTTTTTTTGCCAGTGAACGATGTAATAAAATATACAAAACAAAAATGTGAACGTGAGAACCAAACAACATAACTCAGTCAACTAATTAGCACATGTAGGGCAGTATGCAAGTGCACAGCCTTTGCAGATATATTTCTTACACCTGCAGCACACAGTATGTGTTTTACAGTCCTTCTTTGGCGGGCAGAACTGACACCTCTTCCTCTTACTTGCCCCAGCTGGGCATTGCCTTGCCTCATATATAGTGCCATGTTGGTGGTGTGTAACTGAATCTGTGACTGTGATTTCAACTCAATTGACTACTGCAATTCCTTGCTGGCAGGCCTTCCGGCCTGCGCCATCAAGCCACTGCAACTAGTCCAGAACGCTGCCGCTCGTCTGGTGTTCAACCAGCCGAAGTTCACCCCTCTACTCTCCTCTCTGCACTGGCTCCCCATCGCAGCACGCATCAGATTCAGGTCACTGGTGCTTGCTTTTCAAGTGGCCAGAGGTACTGCTCCCCCATACCTCCGGTCACTCATCACTCCCTACACACCTCCCAGACCCCTCCGCTCCGCCTCCTCGGGTAAACTGACTGTCCCTTCCCTCCGGGCGCCTGGCAGCCGCTCCTTGCGGTCTCGCCTCTTCTCTGTCCTGATCCCTCGCTGGTGGAATGACCTTCCACAATCGGTCAGGACCGCGGAGTCACTTGCGATCTTCCGCAAGAGACTCAAAACCCACCTCTTCAGACTCCACTACCATTGAACTCTGTCCATCTAGCTAAATTGTCTTCACCACTTGTTCAACACTATACTCCACCAAAAAAAATAAAAAATGTATTCACTAACCTTTTCCTTCCTGGTGTTACAGGTATGGTATGCAGATGCCTGCAATGATGTCTATTGCCCAACAATGGAGATTCGCAGAAGGTGTCTGGATTCCTAAGGAGGAGAACTCAAGGAACATCGAGCAGTTCAGGACCATCTCGCTGCTCAGCGTTGAGGGGAAGATATTCTTTAGTATCGTTGCCCGACGTCTGACCGAGTACCTCCTGAAGAATAAGTACATCGACACCTCTGTGCAGAAGGGTGGAATCCCAAAGGTGCCAGGATGCCTTGAACACACAGGAGTGGTCACACAGCTCATCAGAGAGGCACAAGAAGGGAAAGGTGACCTGGCAGTGCTGTGGCTGGACCTCACCAATGCATATGGGTCCATACCCCATAAGTTGGTGGAAGCAGCACTGGAGCGGCACCATGTCCCAGGCAAGATCAGGGACCTCATTTTGGACTATTACCACCGTTTCAATCTGAGAGTCACCTCTGGGGCAGACACATCAGAGTGGCACCGGCTGGAAAAAGGGATCATCACTGGATGCACCATCTCAGTGATCCTCTTTGCCTTGGCCATGAACATGCTGGTCAAGTCAGCCGAGGTAGAGTGCAGAGGCCCTCTAACCAAGTCCGGAGTCCGGCAGCCCCCCATCAGAGCCTTCATGGACGACCTGACAGTAACAACAACGTCAGTGCCAGGGTGCAGATGGATCCTCCAGGGCTTGGAGAGGCTCATCACTTGGGCCCGGATGTGCTTCAAGCCAGCAAAATCCAGGTCCCTGGTACTGAAGAGAGGGAAGGTGACTGACCGGTTCCGCTTCTCTCTGGAAGGTACCCAGATCCCATCAGTCACCGAGAAACCCATCAAGAGTCTCGGCAAGACCTTTGACTGCACTCTGAAGGACGCTGCATCCATCAAGGCCACAAACCAGGAGCTGGAGGCATGGCTGGCAATGGTGGACAGGTCAGGGCTCCCAGGTAAATTCAAGGCCTGGATTTACCAACACGGCATCCTCCCCAGGATTTTGTGGCCCCTGCTCGTTTACGAGTTCCCACTGTCCACTGTTGAGGGCTTTGAGAAGAGGATTAGCCATCACCTTCGCAGGTGGCTGGGCCTGCCACGAAGCCTGAGTAGCATTGCTCTGTACGGGAAGAAGAACAAACTGAAACTCCCCATGAGCAGCCTGAGTGAGGAGTTTAAAGTTACCCGTGCAAGGGAAGTGCTGCAGTACAGGGAGTCCAGTGACCCAAAAGTCTCCCAGGCCGGCATCGAGGTGAGGACTGGGAGGAAGTGGAGGGCGCAGGATGCAGTGGACGAGGCTGAGTCACGGCTACGCCACAGTGTTCTGGTGGGGCCAGTGGCGTCTGGCCGAGCAGGGCTTGGTAGCATTCCAACAACTCGCTATGACAAAGCCCACGGCAAAGACAGACGCCAACTGGTCCAAGAGGAGGTAAGAGCTGGGGTCGAGGAGCTGCGCGCAAGTCAGATGGTGGGGATGCGGCAGCAGGGCGCATGGACAAGATGGGAACAGGCAACAGACCGCAAGATCACCTGGTCCGAGCTGTGGAAGGCTGAGCCTTTCCGCATAAAGTTCCTGATACAGTCTGTCTATGACGTCCTGCCCAGTCCATCCAACCTCTTCTGTTGGGGCAAGGTTGACTCACCAGCATGTCCCTTGTGCCTCAGAAGAGGAACACTTGAGCACATCCTCAGCTGTTGCCCAAAAGCACTGGGTGAAGGTCGCTACCGCTGGCGCCATGACCAGGTGCTAAAGGTGATTGCTGAGTCCATCTGCAGCGCCATAGATCAGACTAAGCGCCTCCGACCAGCAAGGCAGGCGATCGCCTTTGTCAGAGCAGGAGAGAAGCCCAAGCCTCATCCAAAGGCAGCAGTAGGGCTCTTCGGAACAGCACCTGACTGGCAGATGAAGGCGGATCTAGGGAAGCAGCTCCGATTCCCAGAAAACATCGCAGAGACCACCCTGAGACCAGACATTGTGCTGTTCTCTGAAACATCAAAGCAGGTGGTCCTGCTAGAGCTCACAGTTCCCTGGGAAGAGCGGATGGAGGAAGCCAATGAGCGAAAGAGAGCCAAGTACGCAGACTTGGTGGAAGAGTGCCGCAGAAGGGGGTGGCGTGCTCGGTGTGTGCCCATAGAGGTGGGCTGTAGAGGCTTCGCAGCTCAGTCGCTGTGCAAGGCCTACAGTCTCCTGGGCATCACAGGTGCACGTAAAAGGAAGGCCATCAGAACCACCACAGAGGCAGCAGAAAAGGCCTCTAGATGGCTGTGGATCAGAAGGGGCGATCCGTGGTCGCATGCTACTTGGACACAAGCCGGGAATTGATCACTCCCGGCTGGGTCGCCTGAGTGAGGGTGTCTGATTGTTGAAAGACCCGAAACACCCGATGACCCCAGGTAACATCACTGAAGATGTGTCCAAGTGCATCGCAAGATGTATATGTTAACTCTTCACCACTTGTTCAACACTATACTCCACCAAAAAAAAAAAAAAAAGATATTCACTAACCTTTTCCTTCCTGGTGTTACAGGTATGGTATGCAGATGCCTGCAATGATGTCTATTGCTGTATTCCTGCACTGATCTCGTGCGCTAACTATGATTGTTCCTACCATGTATTAATGCACATCTTGTAAGTCGCTCTGGATAAGAGCGTCTGCTAAATGCTTAAAATGTAAAATGTAAATGTAATTTGACTGTCGGTCATTTTGACCCGAAGACAATAGTAGTACATTTTTTTGTACAGCTTACATGTAAATATTAATAAAGGCAACATTTCATTTTTCTAATGTTGGGGTCAATCTAGGAAAAGTCATGAAATTTCAAGTTGAAAAAATATCATTTAGGGGATTTTTCTCTGCTGTTAAACACAGTGGCGGGTCATTTTGACCCGAGGACAACGGGATTAAACCAATTTTAGTCGTTTCAGCAATCTCCTTAGTTGTTTTCTTTGCTTGATGCAGGCCAATAATTTTACCCTTCTGAAACAGATTAACATATTTTCCACGACCACAGGTTATGGTATGATATGATATTCCGACATGGTTGTTTAAGAAATTAGAAGCTACTCGCTGCATCAGTTAGGGTTAAATAACTTGTTGCCAGCTAAAACATATTAATCACTGCAGTAATTATCCAATGGAAGGCTCTTACCTATTTGCTTAGTTAAATCCAGGTGGTGACTTTTTTGGGGGCCAGGCAGTGTATTACTGCCTCCTCTGTGTTCTTAAACTTGCCTACGCCCTCTGCAAGGTCCGTGTGTGTCACCCAACCCTTGGGGACACCACACACTTAAACACAAGCTTAAAAAAATATTATAAAACTTTAGTTGGCTTGCCTCTAGCAGATTTTAGAAATAGCAGTATGGAGTTTTATGTTTTTTAATTTATTTATCATTTTAGTTTTTTAATTTTATGTTATGCTAGTTAGCAAGGAGTTAACAGGCTAATTGTTAAAACACGGAATATTTCATAAAGTATTTATGTATGAATATGCATGAACTTGAAAGGCACGCATACGCTGGAGGTATGTGTGCAATCTGGTGGCTATGCATTTTGGTTCAAATACGTTTTCTTAAAAAAGGGGAGGAATGTTCTATGGCAACGTTTCAGCCTTACGATTTCAGTAAATTGGGCCTTCGGCAGCCAAACTTAACTATAATATATAATAATATAATAATGTATACCATTTAGCAGCAACTACAAGCCATTTGTATAATAATATGGTATAAATATAAGCCATTAATATAATCATATAGTTATAAAAAAATATTGGTGTAAAGGTGACAAAAAAATGAAATAAAACATAACAATTCTACACAGCCATAAGCCTCTGATAAAAAAAATACTCACTGTCTTTCTCCTGGGTGTTGTAAACAACAACAAAAGGAACTTCAGGACCTTGGGAGAGAAAGAGAACATTTTGTCATGGGCCCCCATGACATGCAATGTTAAATCGCAAGAACAAGTTAAATCAGGCACATTTTATTAACTGGCATTAATGGACCACAGGCCGTGGGTTATCGGTGAATAAGCACACACCTCTGGGGTGTGATAAGGCACAAGGGTGCATGCAAAAATGGAGGCAAAATGGAGTAAATCAGCTAGCTACACCTTTCCCACATATCCATTGCGTATGACAGTTTTACTAGTTAGCTAACATTACATACGAATGTAGCATAGTAATATCAGCTATAATGACTGCATGAACAGTGAACATAAAAGGATGGAAATGAGTGAGTGAGTGTGTGAGTGTGTGAGTGAGCTAGTGTGTGAGTGAGCATGTGAATGTTGAGTGACCATGTGAGTGTGTCAGTGTGTGATTAAGCATGTGAGTGTGGGAATGTGGGAGTGTGTGAGTGAATGAGTGAATGAGTGTGTGAGTGAGCATGTGAGTGTGTGATTAAGCATGTGAGCATGTGAATGTGGGAGTGTGTGAGTGAGTGTGTGAGTGAGCATGTGAGTGTGTGTGTGAACTAGTGTGTGAGTGTGAGTGAGTGAGCCTGTGTGTGTGTGAGTGTGAGTGAGCGTGTGAGTGAGCGTGTGTGTGAGCGTGTGTGTGAGTGAGCATGTGAGCGTGTGAGTGTGTGAGTGAGCGTGTGTGTGAGTGAACGTGTGAGTGAGCATGTGAGCGTGTGAGTGTGTGAGTGAGCGTGTGAGTGTGTGTGTGTGTGAGTGAGCATGTGAGCGTGTGAGTGTGTGAGTGAGTGAATGAGCGAGTGTGTGAGTGAGCGAGTGTGTGAGTAAGCAAGTGTGTGAGCGAGCATGTGAGTGTGTGAGCGAGCATGTGAGTGTGTGAGTGAGTGTGTGAGTGAGAGTGAGCATGTGTGTCTGTGAGTGTCTGTGTGTGTGATGAGTAGGTGAGCATGTAAGCGTGTGAGTGAATGAGTGAGTGACCATGTGAGTGTGTGAATGAGTGTGTGAGTGAGTGAGTGAGTGTGTGAGTGAGCTAGTGTGTGAGTGAGCGTGTGAGTGAGTGAGCGTGTGTGTGAGTGAGCATGTGAGTGTGTGTGTGAACTAGTGTGTGTGTGCGTGTGAGTGAATGTGTGAGTGAGCATGTGAGCGTGTGAGTGAACGTGTGAGTGAGCGTGTGAGTGTGTGTGTGCGTGCGAGCGACTTACACATTTCTTTACATACAATCCATTCCATACCGCTGGGTATTTTACTGAAGCAATTAAGGTTAAGTACCTTGCTCAAGGGTACAACAGCAGTACCCCACCTGGGAATTGAACCTGCAACCTCTCAGTTACAAGCCCAGCTCCCTAACCATTACACTACACTGCCAGCCACATTGCTGTTTCAGCATGACTGTGCCCCTGTGCACAAAGCGAGGTCCATAAAGACATGGTTAGACAAGTTTGGTGTGAAGGAACTCGATTGGCCTGCACAGAGCCCTGACATCAACCCCATTGAACACCTTTGGGAGGAATTAGAATGCAGATTGCGAGCCAGGCCTTCTTGTCCAACATCAGTGCCTGACCTCACAGATGCTCTTTTGGCTGAATGGGCACAAATTCCCACAGACACACTCCAAAATCTGGTGGAAAGCATTCCCAGAAGAGTGGCAGCTGTCATAGCTGCAAAGGGGGGTCCAACTCCATTTTAATGCCCATGGTTTTAGAATGGGATGTCCAACAAGCTCATATAGGTGTGATGGTCAGGTGTCCACTGACTTTTGGCCATATAGTGTATATAGAAATTAACTAAATGATCAGGGTAAACAGTCCTTATCTTTGTACTACAAGCATGAAAGAGGCAGGCCAGGCCCTGCTGCTATTGTCAGGAGGCAATCATATGTTTGGCTGGTCCAATTAATTAAAACTGAATGGCTTTCTTGCTTTCTGGAACGGGCTTCTAAACGAATAATCTGCCATAGTAATGGAACATGTTTCAGGCGGGCAGCAGTCACTGGACAGGGAGAGGTAATGTAATGATTGGTGCACTTAGTGGAACGGGAGCACAGCAAACAAATATTGTGCTTCTGTAAGTAGGCCAAAGCAGTCTCCCAGTAGACCATAATATCACATTAACGCCAATTGAACTTGGCAGAAGCAAGCAGAAGAACCCTCATTAAATATATATGATGTACATGGCTATGAACAGTGGTCCCCAACCACGGACCGGTTTCATGCAAGACCATTTTCCCACGGACCGGCGGACCGGGGGGTGGTACCAAATGCCTCACGGACCGGTACCGGGCCATGGCCCGGTGGTTGGGGACCCCTGGCTATGAACACAGTCCTCACACTTAAGTCACTGTTAGTTCATGTGCGGTTAGAGAGAGAGTTCATGGAGGGTTTCAGCCAAGTCACCAGCATTAATACTGCCTGCATTTTAGCGATTACATGTTATCGATGCAGTTGGTAATAAACATGTGGGGAAATGGCTTAATATAATGGCACACAGTACCTGTTCCAGAAAGATGACAATTTATCCATTCAGAAATTGCCCAATCATTAAAACAATGATTTTAGGACATGCTTTATTACTGTTAAGCAAAGGCTCTTGTCGCCAGATTGTTGGGTCAAATTTGATTAAGACACTGAAACACCAGAATCTTACTGACTGACAGATAAGATGAGACTAAAAGTCTTAGGGGTTTTTGTGTTTTCCTGAGGGCACACCCACCTTCACAGTGGAGGAGGAAGTACTCCATGTTATGGCTGAAGGAGCCACCCACATAGCCACAGCGGTCTGCAAACTCGCACGACAGACAGCGGCGGTTGAACTGGCCTGCGGTGTCCGCACTGAAACACACAACCATCAAAAACATGCAGCATTACAGCGAGATTGGCTCTGCACAAAGAACAACAACCGCATCAAAAACAAGCATACAATGCGTTCAGAAAATACGGGCTACTTTAATCCCTTTACTTCAAAAATTGTATTTGCTAAAAAACATTTCTAAACACAGCTAAAGGTAACATGGATATTTTATTATATACAGTACAATGACTGTCTCTGTACATATAAGATATGTATAATTATAATTACAGTATAATTATATAATTAGAGTACCTGTACAGTTGTCTCCTTTTGGGATCATCTTCTGTACTCAGGAAGTATCTGTACAATGAAAATGTATTATTTATAATCCAATTAACATATCAGCATTGTTTAAAAAGAGCTGATCCTTTCATTTGCCCTGTTCAAATAATCACTATGCACTATGAAATACTTGACTTCTTTTTGCAATTTAAAGGTAAGCAACCATGTGGTATGCAAATACTGTTCCATGCAAATGTCCCTGAGGAAATCAAAGATTGGAAACATGCATGCTGCAGGGAAATTACTCATTTGTTATAACATCTTCATGAAGCCGTTACCTACATACAGGCTATTATGAATGAGACATGACAACCAAGGTTGTCTCCTCTTTTTGCATCTTTTGTGTTTTAAAGCTGATGTTGGCCACACTGCTGGCTCTGGAAACAGCCCAGCTCATTTAGGGAAGTTGTGCAGTGAATATTGGTTTTGTAGCCCTGGCGTATACATTGCACAGCACAGCGGCCTGGCAGCTGAGACACGCACATCAGGTGATTGTCTTCATTGTAGGCCAGGACCTCGGTCACATCCCAATCTCCTGAGGTGATGGACTGGAGACTGTCTGTGCTGGAATTGGACTGAAGGAAAACAAACAATGTACAAATAAAAATCATATAATATAATAATATAATCATAAAAGACCTCTAATGTTACCTCCTTCTGTGTTTTCCACTAACTCTATCTCTATCTATCTTTCTATCTCCCGCCTCGCCCTCAGTAATAATGAATAACTAGAAAAAATTCCACGGACATTTTGAGGGTGCCTGCTCCCCACACACAAGCAATAATGCACACACACACACACACACACACACACACAGATGTGTAGGAGAGGAGTAGAGAGATACGCGTGTGTGTGAGAGAGAGTCTGAGTGTACGCGTGAGAGAGTGCGTGTGTGTGTTGTGAGTGTGTGTGTGAGTGAGTGTGGAGAGAGAGTGTGTGTGTGTGTGGTGTGGTTTGGTAAGGTTGACTCAATGTGTTAGAGAGAGTGTTCTAGCTGTGAATATTCCGCTCCATTCATTTGAATGGGCCCAAAAAAAAAGTCTCCATGCGAAAACGTCACGTGCGATCACTAAAAAAGTAATAGCACACGATTCCCGTCCGAGTCGCACGTTTTGATGTATTTTTTATTATGTATTTTTTTTTAGCGGCAAATCTAGCGGTGTAATCAGTGTAAAACATTGCTAGGTATTCGCCTTGATACGCCTCCTCATTAACTAGGCCGTTTTCCCAGTTCAAATCGGTCGAGAAAGTTGTGTAAAACAAGTCGGACACATGCTAATGGCTATCCATTCGTTTCAATGGCAGAGATAGCAACAATGTGACATTTTTTAATGTAGCGGCAAATCTAGCGGTTTAATCAGTGTAAAACATCGCTAGGTATTCGCTTTGATACGCCTCGTCATTAACCAGGCCGTTTTCGCTTTTCAAATCGGTCGAGAAAGTTGTGTAAAACAAGTCGGAAACATGCTAACTGGCAATCGATTCGTTTCAATGGCAGAGATAGCAGCAGTGTGACATTTTTTTATGTAGCGGCAAATCTAGCGGTATAATCAGTGTAAAACATCGCTAGGTATTCGCTTTGATACGCCTCCTCATTAACCAGGCCGTTTTCCCAGTTCAAATTGGTCGGGAAAGTTGTGTAAAACAAGTCGGAAACATGCTATACCAATTCAATTCAATGGCAGCGGCGTGACATTTTTAATGTGTCAGCTGGTGAAGTTAAGCCGTCGGCAATCTCGTTGCTTAGCAACGCGTTCGTCTGAGAACGCTGTATCAAGCCGCTTTCAAAATAGAAACTGCTCTGGTTTAAAAAGTACAGCATATATAAACATTCTGTAAAAAAGGCATCTTAATATAGGTAGGCCTCTCCCGTTTAAAGTTTGAGTGGTGTTGGTATGATATAAAATAAAGGAGCTGTGATAAAATATAAATCGCCTTCTGTTCTCCTTCTTTTTTTTTTACTTAACATGGGAGCGAATGGGACTTTTAGACAGCAGTCTCTGTCCTTTTGGGCGATTTTTCATCTTTCATCCAATGTTAATTCCATTGAAATAGGCCTCACGGTTTTTGAATAAAGGGCCCAAAAGGACAGAGAGTGCAAAGAGAGTACTTCTAATTTTGTACTTTCACAATTTCCCATTCATTTTCAATGGGCCCAAAAAAGGGCGATCGCTAAGAAAAGTAATAGCACACGATTCGAGGCGCACGTTTTAATGTATTTTCTGCGTCTGTGCTGGCAACGCTGCAAGACTAGTAGCGTGCCAAAGTTTGGCGGAAGAATAAAGAAAAAAAAAGAATAAGTATGGAGGCGAAAAACAATAGAGTGCCTTTGCACTGCAGTTTGCCCTCTTTTGCAAAGCAGGCACCCTAATAATTTAGTAATAAAGTAATCACAGCACCAAATTAAATACAGAAAGGCTTCACATCCTTCTAACGTACCTGGCTCTAATTCAGGAACTTTGTCCTTGAATTGCAGAAACATATTTAAGCAAAGCGTTCCGTGTTGTCCCCACATTTAACATTACTACTTAAATTAACTTGACATGTGGTTTAAGAATATTTAAAAAGTGCAATACTTTTTTTAAATGCAAAGGTAAAGCATGACTATAGGTTAGCGGAATTTGGGCCACAGAATGTTGTGAAAAATCGCAGAATTATGACCATTCTCTAAACAGCCTGCATGTTTCCATGGTGCACGTTAGTACTGAGGCCTTCAAGGCATGCAACATCATTCACACCCTCCCTCTTCTTGGCTGGGCCCAAGGCATGACGGGAAACATTAAGTAAAAGGCCACCTATTTATTCAAATATGTCAAAACACAAGTTGGGCGTGGGGAGAGAAAGTGTGAGGAATTACTGGATTAAAATCATTCAGGAACTGGATAATTTTAGTGGACCATGCCAAGTCCCCTCACGACAATGTGTTTTGAAGAAATGCACATGCACCCAAGGAGTGAATTATTTTATTTTACCACTAGGAGTACTTCTAAATCGCACTAAAACCTTTTAGTTAGGAGTCCCACCTTAAAACCTATTCACAAAAAACTCATACTAAGGAATTCCTAGCGAAGAGTGAGGGCGGGGTTGACGTCGTTGCTAGGGATGACGTTGTTTCTCATGAACGAGCTTACTCAGAATTGCCACAGCGATTGGCTGATATAGGGGATGGGTCTCTCCCCGCGTACGGATCAACTCCCACGGTTCGGCACGCTTATGATCCGCGGATTAATAGCTAAATTGAACCATCATAGAGAAATACAAATACAGCCGCTGTTATATAAACCATATATGTTTTGGTTTGCTTTGTTTTTCATACTAAATTCCTTTCTGGGAGGCATGTTTTTAGAAATGCGACCGAATTAAACAGAATTGAAACATTAGCGATCTTTTATTTTTTTATTAAATTAATTCAGGCATAAGACCACCCTAGTTACATCGCCTAAGGCGTACTGAATCTAAAAATGTATTTTGTGAAATCTTTTTAAAGATTTAGTGAAATAACTTAAATTGAAAAACTGAAATTATCATTCATTAAATTCCTTGAAAATAGTTCCTGGCAATTTTTGGTAGAAACGCGCCTTTGGTCGCCGTTATTATTATTTTTTGTTGATCCGAAAAATGATCCGATGCACCCCTATTATATTCTAATAAAGATTCTAAAATACAAATGTACGCTACGTGTTACTGATTTAACATGAAACCAAGAATACGACTAGTCAATTGGTTACATGTCTGCATCTCGTAAACAATCACCGGGTATCTATATATAATATTATATATATAATACCCTAGCGATTGAGGCGGTACCTTTTTATGAGCTCTGTATCATTCAATGGCCGTGTCCGAAACCACTCCCTATTCCCTATTTAGTACACTATTTTGTGTGGACGCCATTTTGTAGAGTGCGACGAATTCTAAAATGTGAATTTCGTACACTAAATAGGGAACGAGAAAATACCCACAATTCACCGTGATTTGTAGTGTACATCGACTGTACCCTACTTTACCCTAGAATTGATCCCGTCTACCACAATGCAATGCGGTCGTGTCATACTGAAGGAGAGAAGGGAAAGAATGGCGACAGAAAGAAATACAGCGACGGCGACAGAAATGACCGGAATGTCTACCGCCGCAAATTTTGTGTATAAATGTAAGTAACGTTAAGCTAGCTACCTTTTCTGTATTTAACACGTTAATAGCCTGGCTTTTGTACAAAAGCCAGGCTATTCCTGAGGTAACTTACGTACAAAAGCCAGGCTATTAACGTGTTAAATACAGAAAAGGTAGCTAGCTTAACGTTACTTACATTTATTTACATTTACACAAAATGTTGCCCGTCTTTGAAAATCAAAACTTTAGCACATTTAAACCTGCCGCCATGAGTGCTCGGTTTGTTTATGATACTGAGCACATCCGCTTGCGTCACCTGAATATCCTGCACTTTTTTTTTTTTTGACGCAAATGACGTTCAGTTGTAGTCTCCGAAAACACTACTTTCGTTCTCTAAATAGTACACTATATAGTATATACTATATAGGGAATAGGGAATAGAGAACGAGTGAGCGGTTTCGGACACGGCCAATATCTCCAGTGTTGACGTGATTGCGACAACGTGAGTAGGTATTTAGCGACTTAGAAGTCCTCTTGGCTGCTTTTAACTTCTCCTGGATTTAGGAGCTGTTTTTAGCTCTCAAACCCTTTGTGAAATACTCTTATCCCAAAAATTTAGGACTACATTTATGAGTGACACGCCCATTATTTTTCGGACTTGCTCCTAAATCGCGGAGTTAGGACCAACTTTTACCCTTAAAATGCTTTGTGAATACGGGCCCAGATATCCATTTTGGGTGTGAAAAAGAGAAAGAGCTGATATATATATACACGCCCCTGCATCGCTGCACCCGTCCAATCCTGTCACCTCACTGCCTCTCCCAGAGACCAGCAGCTTCTTTAGTTCAGATTGGGGTTGAGCGGCGCAGTGAGAGGACACCTTATTGCTGTACAGAGCTTCTCTGCCTCTCCCTGAGCTGGAAGAGCCGGCCTTCACCACACACTTTCTCCTGCACTACACTTTAGATCACTTGTAAATAAATGACCCAGACGGGCCTTTTTGTGTGAACCTGTACCTGCACCCACCTCCCCGAACAGTGTCACTATATTTATAGAGAGAGAGAGCGAGAGAGAGAGAGAGAGAGAGAGAGAGAGAGAGAGAGAGAGAGAGAGAGAGAGAGAGAGAGAGAGAAAGAGAGAGAGAGAGAGAGAGAGAGAATCGGAATGTAACTCACCTGTGAGGAGGACATGGAAATGTGGAAGAACTTTCCCCTCCCACCCTGCGGAATGGCACGGGTGAAGAAGAGCTTGTGTCCGTCTTTAGAG
This sequence comes from Aldrovandia affinis, assembly GCA_029706075.1. NCBI lineage: Eukaryota > Metazoa > Chordata > Actinopteri > Notacanthiformes > Halosauridae > Aldrovandia > Aldrovandia affinis. The sequence goes on along the minus strand of JAINUG010000259.1, from coordinate 683,204 downwards.
AACAGGGGTGCTTCATTCTGTGTGAACGCACAAAGATGTCAGCCTGTCCTGTTTATGACCAAGGGTGTTCTACATTATCCTTGTGACTGTATAGGAGGACCCTATCTTAACCAGTGTTTGGGGGAAAAGTGAGACACAGTGAGAAATGTGCTGCTGTTTGTGAGGCTCACCTGTCTGTGCAGCCAACCCTCGCTTTCGTCTTCATGTTTCTGAAAAAAATACACATTTATGCCTATCAATCGAAACTGATACTGGGTTACTCTCAAAAACAATGTAAATGTTTGAATGGCTGCTCTTTTGAGGTCCTGTGCATTTGTTGAATAATTGTTAATGCCTTGTTCTCAAATCAAAGAGTAAAACCAAATAGCTGGACAATGCAGCTTATGTAAAGGGTTACAAAGTACTTATAAAGGGTGAACATCACACTATGTTGTGGTTATAAAAGAGTGAAGCATTAGGCTACACTATGTGTATAACAGCATTGTGCTTATAAGAGGAAAACTCTGGTGACATGCCTTGGTGCAGACCCCAGTGGTGGCTTCACACAGGGTCAGGATGGAGATGTTCTGGGCTCTGTTCAGCCAGTTCACAGCCAGCTTGGTGCCTGTTGCCCATTTCACCATTGTTATGTAATACTCCCTGTTGACAAAATGGATTGTGTTATGGCAGTACCAACACCTTGGCTTCTAACACCACCATTACGAATACCACTACTACTGTGTTAAGGATCTTTTCTGCTGCTGATATTACTACTAATACTGCTTCTTATATTACTTCACCTGCTGCTGCAATTACTGCTGCTACTACTACATAGCTAATAGTACTACATATACCTCAGTAGTATATAGAAGGCACTTCCTGTCACTTTTTAATTACTTTTTTAATTACTTTTTTAATTTACGTTTGATAAGGAGTAGGGGAAGGGGGTTTTAAGAGGAACTATTATGGCAGGGGGGTTTTGTGACGCAAGCCTCGTCAGTGACCGCATTTTTTGGTGGTGAATTTGTGCTATCTCGCCATGTCCAACCGCAAGGCCCCAAAATGCTGCCAGTGGGGGGAAGTTATGTGTTATCAGTTTTGACAGGGGTGCCTGGCTTGAATTGGCTAATGTTAGTTAACAGTGGAGACAGCCATCTGGGTTTTTAGGGCTAGCCTGTTATCTTAAGCCTATTGAAAGTTTCTGGCCATAGAGAAAACGCCATCAAATCGTGGCTCATTCTTAAAAAATGTGGCAAATTTGTTTAAGGTAACTTATTGAGGGTGAATATTTTAGCACTTTTGTAAAGCGACACAACATGTCACCACAACATTACGTCCTATTTTTAATTTGATAAAATATACCTTGTAAATAGCTGATAGGTCATTATTATCTTAATCTGTTGACAAGTATGATAATGTACTCTTTCTATTCATTCGTTTTTTGTGCAAGTGAATCATTTTTCAACACACTAAAACACACAAGCAGTTCTTTTTGTTTATTCTTAGTTAATCAACATACTATTTAATTTAAAAAATCTTTGGTGTCGTGACCGCGTTTTTTGGTGGGGAAGTTAGTGCAATGGCTTGTCATGTCCAACTGCAAACCCGTGGGGGAGGTGTCGTGACCGCGTTTTTGGGTGGGGGGTAGTTAGTGCAATGTCTCGTCGTGTCCAAATGCAACCCCGTGGGGGAGGTGTCGTGACAGTGTTTTTGGTGGGTGAAGTAATATCACGTCATGTCCAACAGCAAGCCCCCAAAAGACTGTCAGTGGGGGCGGCTATGTGTTATCAGTTTTGACAGCCGCGTCTGGCTCGAATTGGCCAATGTTAGTTATCAGTGGAGACAGCCGTCTGTTTAGCTTGTTTAGCTTGTTATCTTGTGGGTAAATTCATGTTTAAAATGCGCGTGTGTGTGTGTGTGTATACTTTTATTAAAGCATTTTGTTTGCATGATTGTATTTATTTCATTTATAACACCATATACAAGCCACGCATGTTTTTAAAAAAGATTACCTTTTATTATTTCAATGTTTAAAAAAGAAGAAAAAAAATACATTATAACATTACGTTTTTATGTAAAAAAGCACTTACGTCTTTTTCGCGCAGACAAGGGGGAATCCACTTAAATACCCCAAAAATAATTGTAGCAACTACATTCAAGGACTTTATCATTTTTGTTTATTCTTAGTTAATCAACATACTATTTAATTTAAAAAATCTTTCAATAGTCCTAGTATGCAGTGTGCACAGTTTGACACATAGAGTGAAGTAATTTCATTCTAACCATCAGAAATATTTATATAACAAAAAGAACATTAAAATTGATATTTATTTCATATATTCAGCATTATAGGTATTCAAAGGTAATGTTTTGAAGTTAGTGTCGAGTATACAGTGCTTTAAGTACAGTATCATGAAACGGTAAAAACATTCCTTTTTTCATGGCAATCTGTAACTTTGTTATCCAGCCCCAAACTACAATTTTACCAGATCAACATAGGCACGCTGATAAGTAATACACGAACCGTTTAGCAAACATTAGCAAGCCAGATATGGCACACCAAGTTTCAGCATGATTATAAAATACAGATGGATTCTCAATAACTCACAAAACTTTATATGTGTGTAGAGTCCACTCCCCCATCATGGCATTGATTTGACCACATGGTGGCGCTATAACAGTTGTTATATTTTCAAACTCGGGTATAGATATGTATCTCCTATGGTGTACATTGTTGCAAGTGACATTTATCAGGTTCACCATTTTAGATTTTTTGTAAAACACTCAAATGACATCTCCGACAAAAGTACTTAATGTATCGGCATGCAACTTTCACGCGCTGCACATTAAATCATGCCCCCAAATTTCCTGATATGTTAGTAAACATGACTGTCATGAGCCAATGCAACTATTGTGACGATATTGCATGTAGCGGTTAAACGGCATCTACTCCTAAACTCAGTGGCGGGCCGTGCATTTCACACCTAGGCCTTCAGTAGTGCTCCGTCTGAATCAATCCACCCCTCAATAACTATTTTATGGCTATAAAAGCCATCTTATTGTTATGTTTTGAGTGTCTGTTCGGTTTGTTTTTGCACTTTGTTTATTTATCTTTCTTCAGTCATGTTTCATTCTCGTTCTGTCATGCACTTCGGGAAATTCTATGTTTCGGTTTTTCCGTCTTCGTTTCTAATCTCGTTTTACTTCCTTCTTACTTTCTAATTACACTTTGTATACATTAGTTAGATGTATATAGTACTAACCAACTAATCTACTAACATTACGGATTTAGATTAATCACTTACTAACACTACTAATCACTAATTATCTCACGCTTTACAAACAGGTACCTATCGCTGTCATTCTCTCTCGTCTCTAAAATCGCTGTCATTCTCTCTCATGAAACATGACTGAAGAAAGATAAATAAACAAAGTGCAAAAACAAACCGAATAGACACCAAACCGTTGACACGTTGCATCGCAGATAGATAACTCGTGTATCCAGAATAAATGCCTTTACTGAAGAAACAAACCCGGGTGCTACAGCTGCGACACACATAAAAAAGCATCAATAATAATAACCTCATAAAATTGCAATATTATTTAGGAAAATAGCAACATTTTACTCACCAAAAATCCTTATTATTTGTACACAAAATCCATCCTCCTTTCTTTCCTCAAAAAGAGTTAAATTACTCTGTCGTACAGATTACCCGTGTGTTTCAGTTCCATCAAGAAGTCATTTTCTATCGCCATCGAAGCTAATGCTGAAAGTCGAGCCTGCCCTGTCGTATTTCTGGCATACGTTTTAATTCGCTTTAGGGCTGAAAATGTCCGCTCAAATGTCTGAATCACAGACTGATGTTAATTATATTTTGTCCATGAATAGGCTACTTATTAAATAATTCCAAATGGTCTGTTCGCTTCCTTTCATAGCTGTTCCCCTGGTTGCGCTGCATCCAGATGTGTATTTTCATATTAAAGCATTTAACCAATCACATTACATCATAGTCAGACACTCTCTGACTATCCAATCAAAGGGTGTGAATACGCTGACGTTACCTAGGCCTTCTAGAAGGCCTTCGTGTCCCCAACTCAAAATCTAATTGGTTGAAGCAACAGTTTGATCAACACTTATTTTATGCTACAGGGCCTGCAGAATGGATTGTCAAGGCCTCCAGGCAGATTTCTTTGACCCTGGCAACAAATGATGGCTGAAATGTGATTGGTTAAATGCTTTAATATCAAAATACATGTCTGGATGCAGCGCAACCAGGGGAACAGCTATGAAAGGAAGCGAACAGACCATTTGGAATTATTTAATAAGTATTCATGGACAAAATATAATTAACATCAGTCTGTGATTCAGATATTTTTTAGGCCAGCAGAGAAGGCCTTGCAGGCCCTGACGGCCCACCACTGCCTAAACTGCTTGACCTACCGACATGTAATAAGCTAATGGAATATTTCCATCATTTTCGTCAACCAATTGGCAAAATGGTTATAAAATACAGATGGATTCTCAATAACTCACAAACTTTATATGTGTGTAGAGTCCACTCGCCCATCATGGCATTGATTTGACCACATGGTGGCGCTATAACAGTTGTTATGGTGGTGTAAAACCATTAAGCTTTTCATGTAATAACAGAAACATTTACACAATAGCTTTTCTTGACACCTATTTTCTTCTCAGCACTATCTGGCAACCTATCAAAATGTGTTTTCTCCTTTCCACCACTTGGATGACGTGCTTATAAAAAACACATGGTTTATCAAAAATCTAAAAGTATAAAATCGTATATTCCATCTCAGCAATAGGGTATTGATCAGAAACAGCGTTACTATAACAGTCAGTTGAATTATTGAATATATTGAATATATTAGTTGAACATATTAAAATGATTTAAAATATTGCATGTTAGCAATGCCTCACACATACAACCGCGGTTCTGATGCTCTTTTGCCTCAAGGGCTCTTGAGGTCTACTGTTCTACATTTTCTGCCATTATTTACTCCTCATGAACCATTAATTGGTTCAAAATGTGTCATGTGTAATCATTCTTCCAAGCACTACCTGCAAATAATAATAATTACATCTAGTTGTTTAGCCATTATAAATGTACTGCTGTGTTAACCTTTATCTCTAAATGGTTGGGCACTGCTACTGTTATCTGTAGCAAGGTGTTCTATCTCGACTGCTTCAGTGAAAGTTCGGCTGTGGAAGCCATTTATAGAAGGTCCACAATTATGCTCTGTCTTAGAGAATAAACAGTAATGGCATCACATATTCTGATGAGTTAAAAAACGTTGTCATTTGCCTATTCAAGGCTTGGAGGCAAATTTGTTTTAAAAAATTATGTTAAATTAATAAAGTAATTTTAAAAGTAGGAGAAACGAGAATGGCAGATTAATTTATGCAGGATTTTCTTTCTTTGGAAAGATCTACAGGAACTGACCACTTACTTTAAACAGATAGATCAACTGTTTTTGTGGTGGAAGGAACAGAAGGCATTACATTTTCTTTCTAGAAAATTATAACATCAGTAATCCAAACAACCTAAGGTCTCAAACACCCCCACGCCCCGCTCCCGCCCAACCATTCGTTTTTAACCCGCCCCCACCATTGTCTTATCTGTATTTAAAGGATCTGTGGTTATCTGTTTTAAACATCACTGCCAAACTGCAAAAACAAAAAAACATGGCTCACAGCTCTAACAACCAAGATGTCAGCACCTGTGACGGGGCCATTGACTTTGACAACACCTCGGTATGGCTGCAGCGTTTGGGGCAAGAAATGGGCGAAAGCAACCTGACATTTCTATCGCCAACACCACCTAACGACCCTATTCCTGACAGTGTTTCCACATTCAGGATAGTCAGGATGATAAAAGCGTCAATAGCCTGCATCTTGGACTATATTATTGAGCAGGATTTGAAAGAGGATTGTTATGGTTGCATAGTTAGTCACCATAGTCAGACTCAACACAGTTGCCTTTACGAACCTGACCAAAATTATTTCTATTTTAATCATGAAACAATATATAAAAGGCTGTTTCACCCCTGCCTGTACTACATCCTGGGAGAGCCGCTGCGATTGATTGGAGAGCAATGTTCTACAGAGAAAATCAGCGGTATAGCCGAAGTAGTTGCTTTTGACCTGAGGCTCAAGCCGTACATTCGTCAGACTTTGACTGCCATGAAAAATAGTCTCCCGGAAAAGTATCAAGACAAAATTTTTGGAAAAACTTTGGAAGCTTGGATAAATAAGTCCAAACCCCAAAAGCCGGACAACTGGGAAACGGAATACGAAATCTCTACCAAATAAGAAACGAGGCCTTGACAGCTAAGGTAAACGCGATCCTGTGCAAGATAATCGAAAACAAGGTTTCAAACCGGACATCTTTACATGCTACAAACGCATCCTAGTGTAAATGTCACGTCCCTAGAAAGGCTTATGGCCCATGTGAGAGCCGTGTGAGAGCCCGTGAACAAGAGCCCTTGAGGCAAAAGAGCATCAGAACCGCGGTTGTACGTATGTGTGAGGCATTGCTAACATGCAATATTTTAAATCATTTTAATATGTTCAACTGATATATTCAATATATTCAATAATTCAACTGACTGTTATAGTAACGCTGTTTCTGATCAATACCCTATTGCTGAGATGGAATATACAATTTTATACTTTTAGATTTTTGATAAACCATGTGTTTTTTATAAGCACGTCATCCAAGTGGTGGAAAGGAGAAAACACATTTTGATAGGTTGCCAGATAGTGCTGAGAAGAAAATAGGTGTCAAGAAAAGCTATTGTGTAAATGTTTCTGTTATTACATGAAAAGCTTAATGGTTTTACACCACCATAACTGTTATAGCGCCACCATGTGGTCAAATCAATGCCATGATGGGCGAGTGGACTCTACACACATATAAAGTTTGTGAGTTATTGAGAATCCATCTGTATTTTATAACCATTTTGCCAATTAGTTGACGAAAATGATGGAAATATTCCATTAGCTTATTACATGTCGGTAGGTCAAGCAGTTTAGGAGTAGATGCTGTTTAACCGCTACATGCAATATCGTCACAATAGTTGCATTGGCTCATGACAGTCATGTTTACTAACATATCAGGAAATTTGGGGGCATGATTTAATGTGCAGCACGTGAAAGTTGCATGCCGATACATTAAGTAGTTTTGTCTGAGATGTCATTTGAGTGTTTTACAAAAAATCCAAAATGGTGAACCTGATAAATGTCACTTGCAACAATGTACACCATAGGAGATACATATCTATACCCGAGTTTGAAAATATAACAACTGTTATAGCGCCACCATGTGGTCAAATCAATGCCATGATGGGGGAGTGGACTCTACACACATATAAAGTTTTGTGAGTTATTGAGAATCCATCTGTATTTTATAATCATGCTGAAACTTGGTGTGCCATATCTGGCTTGCTAATGTTTGCTAAATGGTTCATGTATTACTTATCAGCTGGCTTTATTTAGCAATCAACGTTTAGTCTGTTGGCTTGCTAACGTTAGCGACATTTTCAGTTTTTCAGATATTAGACAGCTAGTGCTAGGTTGTACAGGTGAATGCATAGCTATTGTGTCAATGTAACAGCTCGTTAGCCTACATGTACATCACTAGTTAGCTAGCCATCTGACTTCAAACTAAAATGAACTGCTCGAGAAATAATGTAAGTTAGCTAACGTACCTAACAAGTGAAGTGAGCTAAAGCAATTAACTAGTTCATTAACATTCTCAGACGTGCATTAAATGATTGGAAAGTATATGAAATGTTATCCACTTAAAAACACAGACATTTAGTTAACTTTACTAAAATGTTGACATAATCCTGGGTACTACTACCTTTTCCTGATTGCTAATTGTGAGGGAGAACACTCTTTTTCACTAATGGTAGAAAGGTTAAAGGTGAAAAATGTACTTTAAGTTTTTCTACAATGTGCCAGAACTGTCTTTTTACCCTGTCATTAATGACTATCGAATCCGCATTGATATAATGGATCCCCCATGTGGAAATCTATGAAGAAGGCTTTAAAAGGTAAAACAATTGGTTTACATATTTTCTCTTATGCTGTTCTGGTAGGCAACGAAAACAATGTCTGACGTTTGAATCAACCTGACGTGCCTATGTTGATCTGGTAAAATTGTAGTTTGGGGCTGGATAACAAAGTTACAGATTGCCATGAAAAAAGGAATGTTTTTACTGTTTCATGATACTGTACTTAAAGCACTGTATACTCGACACTAACTTCAAAACATTACCTTTGAATACCTATAATGCTGAATATATGAAATAAATATCAATTTTAATGTTCTTTTTGTTATATAAATATTTCTGATGGTTAGAATGAAATTACTTCACTCTATGTGTCAAACTGTGCACACTGCATACTAGGACTATTGAAAGATTTTTTAAATTAAATAGTATGTTGATTAACTAAGAATAAACAAAAATGATAAAGTCCTTGAATGTAGTTGCTACAATTATTTTTGGGGTATTTAAGTGGATTCCCCCTTGTCTGCGCGAAAAAGACGTAAGTGCTTTTTTACATAAAAACGTAATGTTATAATGTATTTTTTTTCTTCTTTTTTTAAACATTGAAATAATAAAAGGTAATCTTTTTTAAAAACATGCGTGGCTTGTATATGGTGTTATAAATGAAATAAATACAATCATGCAAACAAAATGCTTTAATAAAAGTATACACACACACACACACGCGCATTTTAAACATGAATTTACCCACAAGATAACAAGCTAAACAAGCTAAACAGACGGCTGTCTCCACTGATAACTAACATTGGCCAATTCGAGCCAGACGCGGCTGTCAAAACTGATAACACATAGCCGCCCCCACTGACAGTCTTTTGGGGGCTTGCTGTTGGACATGACGTGATATTACTTCACCCACCAAAAACACTGTCACGACACCTCCCCCACGGGGTTGTATTTGGACACGACGAGACATTGCACTAACTACCCCCCACCCAAAAACGCGGTCACGACACCCACACGGGGCTTGAAAGATTTTTTAAATTAAATAGTATGTTGATTAACTAAGAATAAACAAAAAGAACTGCTTGTGTGTTTTAGTGTGTTGAAAAATGGTTCACTTGCACAAAAAACGAATGAATAGAAAGAGGACATTATCATACTTGTCAACAGGTTAAGATAATAACGACCTATCAGCTATTTACAAGGTATATTTTATCAAATAAAAAATAGGACGTAATGTTGTGGTGACATGTTGTGTCGCTTTACAAAAGTGCTAAAATATTCACCCTCAATAAGTTACCTTAAACAAATTTGACACATTTTTTAAGAATGAGCCACGATTTGATGGCGTTTTCTCTATGGCCAGAAACTTTCAATAGGCTTAAGATAACAGGCTAGCCCTAAAAACCCAGATGGCTGTCTCCACTGTTAACTAACATTAGCCAATTCAAGCCAGGCACCCCTGTCAAAACTGATAACACATAACTTCCCCCCACTGGCAGCATTTTGGGGCCTTGCGGTTGGACATGGCGAGATAGCACAAATTCACCACCAAAAAATGCGGTCACTGACGAGGCTTGTGTCACAAAAACCCCCTGCCATAATAGTTCCTCTTAAAACCCCCCTTCCCCTACTCCTTATCAAACTGAAATTTAAAAAGTAATTAAAAAAGTAATTAAAAAGTGACAGGAAGTGCCTTCTATATACTACTTACCTCCCTTCTACAAAAACTACTACATACCACAACCTCTTCTATCTTTTTTATACTACTAACATGACTAACATAACTGTCCAGTATTTTTAATAATTAACTCACCCATCAGCTTCAGTGTTGATGATCGATTACTCCTACTACTGCTGCTGCTACTGCTACAACTACTGCTACTACTACTACTACTGATACTACTGACACTACAATTGCTACTGCTACTACTACTGCTACTACTTATGCTACTACTACTACTACTACTACTACTGCTGCTGCTGCTGCTACTACTACTACTACTGCTATTGCTACTACTGCTACTACTAATGCTACTGCTACTGCTACTACTAATGGAACTGCTACTACTGCTACTACTACTACTACTACTGCTACTACTACTACTGCTACTACTGCTGCTGCTACTACTACTACTATTGCTGCTACTGCTAAAACTATTACTAATACGACTACTACTGCTACTACAACTGCTACTGCTACTGTTACTGCTGCTAAAAACTAAAAAAACATAAAACATAAAAACATAAAAACATAAAAACATAAAAACATAAAAACATAAAAACATAAAAACATAAAAACATAAAAACATAAAAACATAAAAACATAAGAATACATAATGACAATAATGGGCCGCTCAGCCCATCTAGGATCCTCATGTCCTAATCTAAAGAGTATCTAGTACTGCATCTAGCCTAGACAGGAATAGCCCTGTCTGCCTCTACTACCCAACCTGGCAAGCTCTTCCAGGCATTGACAACTCTCTTTGTAAAGAAAAACGTCCTAATATCCGTGCGGAATATGCCTTGAACTAATTTCCACCTGTGGCCTCTTGTTCTGCTGACCCCACTTATCTAAAATACATTTGGGTAGTTCACTTTGTTAATCCCTTTTAGGAATTTAAAAACCTCAATGAAATCCCCCCTAAGTCTCCGTTTGCTAAGCTTAAATAGATTGAGTGCCTTAAGTCTATCCTCATAACTTTTACCTTTCATACCAGGTATCAAGAGAGAGCCATTGTTTGAACTTTTTCAAGAGCTTCTATATCTTTCTTGTAGTGTGGTGCCCAGAACTGCACATAGTACTCTAAGTGAGGTCTGACAAAGGCATTATATAACATTAACTTTGATTTATACTCAATACTTTTTGCTATGTATCCCAGCATCCTGTAGGCCTTTTTCCCTGCTGTAGCACATTACTTTGAAGCAGATAGACTTTGATCAACTACAAAGTCTTTTTCAAATTGAACACCTGATAATTGTTTGTTTAAATCATCTTGGATTACTTCAGTCAATTCCAAACTGTTTGCCAAACCCCCAAGTTTAGTATCATCTGCAAATTTAAATATTTTGCTACTAACGTCCCTATCAAGATAAATATGTAAATAAGGAAGACCAGAGGTCCCAGCACCGATCCCTGCGGGACACCACTGCTCACAGCACCTAGGTCAGATACGGCCCCACCTACTGTTACTCTTTGTATTCGCCGTTGCAGCCAATTATGAACCCACTCTGAAACAACTACCAAAATTCCTACTGAATTCATTTTAACAATAAGCCTCTGATGTGGTACCTTGTCAAAATGCTTTCTGAAAGTCCAAATATATAATATCATAAGCCTGGTTCAAGTCAACACACTCTGTAGCCTCTTCAAAAAAGTCCAGGAGGTTTGTTAGACATGACCTCCCTTTGGGAAAACCATGTTGGCTCTCCCTTAAAATACTATTATTTTTCAAGAATGATTCCAACTTGTCCCTAATAGTACATTCTATTATTTTACATGCGATGCAAATTAAACTGACAGACCTATAGTTCCATGAGTCAGTATGGTCCCCCTTCTTATATATTGCAATTATACTACCCTGTTTCCAGTCATCTGGTATTTATTCAGTGTTTATGGATTGCATCAAAATATCTGTCAATGGTTTATATGTAATTTTCCCAAGTTCTTTGAGTACTCTGGGATATATGCCATCAGGGCCTGCTGCCTTATTTGTCTTAAGTTTCTGTAGTTTTTGCAGTACTTCTATGTCCCTTGTCTCAAAGTATTTCAAAACATTCTGTATATTGGCTATACATTTAGGCTCTCTAGTAAAGCTCTCAACAAAGTAACTGTTTAGTGTGTTAGCAATATCCTTATTGTTATAAACCAAAGCTCCTTTAATGCACTTAACCTCATCATTAGCTTTCCTTTTTCTACTACAATATTGAAAAAAACTTCTTAGGATTACTTTTTGCATCTTGGGAAATTTTAATTTCAAACCGCCTTTTAGCTGCTCTTATTTCCTTTTTAGACTTATTACCATATATAACTTTTTTATATACTCTGTACAGTCGCTTCTTTTGCCTCAAAATCTCCCATAAAGATTTAGTCATCCACTGCGGAGACTGTTTTTTCATCCTATTTTTCACTGTACATCTACAATAACCCTTTTAAATGTAGTCCATTTTTCATTCACAGTTCTGCTATGTAGAAGTTTTACCCAATCTATATTACTTAAATTCTCTCTCATTTTATTAAATTCAGCTAGTCTGAAATGATAAATTCTAGAGTTAGAAGGGGCTGGCTTAACTTGCCTAAAAATATCAAAAGTAACTGCACTCTGATCACTTGTCCCAAGTGGTTCTACTACCTCTGTGCTTCAAATTCTATCAGGATTGACAGACTACTACTACTACTACTACTGCTACTACTACTACTGCTACTACTACTACTACTACTACTACTACTGCTACTACTATTACTCAGCTACTACCATTAAATAGTACTACTTACACCACTACTGCTACTACTACTACTACTGCTACTACTACTACTACTACTACTACTGCTACTACTATTACTCAGCTACTACCATTAAATAGTACTACTTACACCACTACTGCTACTACTACTGCTGCTGCTGTTACAATAACCTCTTCTAATTTGTTTGTACTTCTGATACTATTACCATTATAACTGTTCACTGCTTTAAATAATCAACTCACCCATCAGCAACAGTGTTGCTGATAATGGTGGTCATTGTAATGTTCAAGGAAGTCTATCACACTCTTTTGTGAAGCAGATGCAGCCCAAAATGGCAGAAATGAGAGAAAATCTTTTCCAAGCACACAGGGAAGAAAACATGCCAAGGGAAATGCTGCCCATCTCAGGCAGTAAGGGTGATGTGTGTGATGTTAGTTGATAGTGGGCAGTGTGTGTGTGATGTTAGATCATAGTGGGCAGCGTGTGTGATGTGTGTGATGTTAGTTCATAGTGGGCAGTGTGTGATGTTAGTTCATAGTGGGCAGTGAGGGTGGTGTGTGTGACATTAGTTGATAGTGGGCAGTGTGTGTGATGTGTGTGATGTTAGTTGATAGTGGGCAGTGTGTGTGATGTGTGTGATGTTAGCTGATAGTGGGCAGTGTGGGTGGTGTGTATGATGTGTGTAATGTTAGTTCATAGTGGGCAGTGTGTGTGATGTGTGTGATGTTAGTTGATAGTGGGCAGTGAGGGTGGTGTGTGTGATGTTAGTGGGCAGTGTGTGTGATGTGTGTGATGTTATTTCATAGTGGGCAGTGTGTGTGATGTGTGTTATGTTAGTTCATAGTGGGCAGTGTGTGTGATGTGTGTTATGTTAGTTCATAGTGGGCAGTGTGTGTGTGTGATGTTAGTCCATAGTGGGCAGTCTGTGTGTGTGATATGTGTGATGTTAGTTGGTAGTGGGCAATGTGTGTGATGTGTTAGTTCATAGTGGGCAGTGTGTGTGATGTGTATGATGTTAGTTCATAGTGGGCAGTGAGGGTGGTGTGTGTGATGTTAGTTCATAATGGGCAGTGTATGTGTGTGTGATGTTAGTTCATAGGGGGCAGTGTGTGTGATGTGTGTGATGTTAGTTGATAGTGGGCAGTGTGTGTGATGTGTGTGATGTTAGTTCATAATGGGCAGTGTGTGTGTGTGATGTTAGTTCATAGTGGGCAGTGAGGATGGTGTGTGTGATGTTAGTTCATAGTGGGCAGTGTGTGTGATGTGTATGTTAGTTGATAGTGGGCAGTGTGTGGATGTGTGTGATGTTAGTTCATAATGGGCAGTGTGTGTGTGTGATGTTAGTTCATAGGATGGGTGTGTGATGTTAGTTCATAGTGTGTGTGATGTGTGTGATGTTACTTGGTAGTGGGCAGTGTGTGTGATGTGTGTGATGTTAGTTCATAATGGGCAGTGTGTGTGTTATGTTAGTTGATAGTGGGCAGTGTGTGTGTGATGTTAGTTCATAGTGGGCAGTGAGTGTGATGTGTGTGATGTTAGTTCATAGTGGGCAGTGAGGATGGTTTGTGTGATGTTAGTTCATAGTGGGCAGTGTGTGTGTGATGTTAGTTCATAGTGGGCAGTGTGTGTGTGATGTTAGTTCATAATGGGCAGTGTGTGTGTGATGTTAGTTCATAGTGGGCAGTGTGTGATGTGTGTGATGCTAGTTCGTAGTGGGCAGTGTGTGATGTGTGTGATGTTAGTTGATAGTGGGCAGTGTGTGTGTGATGTTAGTTCATAGTGGGCAGTGAGGATGGTGTGTGTGATGTTAGTTCATAGTGGGCAGTGTGTGTGATGTGTGTGATGTTACTTGGTAGTGCGCAGTGTGTGTGATGTGTGTGATGTTAGTTCATAGTGGGCAGTGTGTGTGTGTGTGATGTTAGTTCATAGTGGGCAGTGTGTGTATGATGTTAGTTCATAGTGGGCAGTGTGTGTGATGTGTGTGATGTTAGTTGATAGTGGGCAGTGAGGATGGTGTGTGTGATGTTAGTTCATAGTGGGCAGCGTGTGTGTGATTTTAGTTCATAGTGGGCAGTGAGTATGATGTGTGTGATGTTAGTTCATAGTGGGCACTGAGGATGGTGTGTGTGATGTTAGTTCATAGTGGGCAGTGTATGCGATGTGTGTGATGTTAGTTCATAGTGGGCAGTGTGTGTGTGATGTGTGTGATGTTAGTTCATAGTGGGCAGTGAGGGTGGCGTGTGTGATGTTAGGTCATAGTGGGCAGTGTGTGTGTGATGTTAGTTCATAGTGGGCAGTGTGTGTGATGTGTGTTATGTTAGTTCATAGTGGGCAGCGTGTGTGTGTGATGTTATTTCATAGCGGGCAGTGTGTGTCTGATGTGTGTGATGTTAGTTCATCGTGGGCAGTGTGTGTGTGATGTGTGTGATGTTAGTTGATAGTGGGCAGTGTGTGTGATGTGTGTGTTGTTAGTTCATAGTGGGCAGTGTGTGTGTGTAATGTTAGTTCATAGTGGGCAGTGTGTGTGATGTGTGTGATGTTAGTTGATGGTGGGCAGTGTGGGTGGTGTGTGTGATGTGTGTGATGTTAGTTGGTAGTGGGCAGTGCGTGTGATGTTTGTGATGTTAGTTCATAGTGGGCAATGTGTGTGATGTGTTAGTTCATAGTGGGCAGTGTGTGTGATGTGTGTGATGTTAGTTGATGGTGGGCAGTGTGGGTGGTGTGTGTGATGTGTGTGATGTTAGTTGATAGTGGGCAGTGTGTGTGATGTGTGTGATGTTAGTTCATAGTGGGCAGTGTGGGTGGTGTGTGTGATGTCAGTCCAGAGGGACATGCTGGAATGGTTGTGAGATTCTCACCCTATCCTCTGGTCCTCTGGGCGCTTCATCGCTATGGTATGCAGTGGGCCATTCAGGTTCACCACGTACAGGTAGATCACTGGATTCTCCTCTCCTGCCTGAAAGGGGATATGCACCTGAGTCACACACCTGACTCACACACCTGAGTCACACACCTGACTCTACACACCCGAGTCACACACCTGACTCGCACAACTGACTCTACAGACCTGAGTCACACACCTGAGTCTACACACCTGACTCACACACCTACATTGCAGACCTGCATCAGTTTGAGTTACACACCTGTGTGATCCACTCAGTACCACTCCTGTAGTCAGGAGCCATACCCTGGTACTCACTTTGGGGTAATGATATTCTCTTCCTGTTGGGTAAGGGAAGCCCGTGAACATGGGGATCTCCATTTTGGGGACCAGGGTGTCATCTATGGTGGCGTACGCCAACCTGGCACCATCTGGGGACCACCAGTGGGCGATGTGGGTTTGGAAGATCTCCTCTGCAAAGCAGGACCAGAGACACTCTGTTTGTCACATGATCATGCTGTTTGAATCATTGCAGCTCTTCACTTTGTCAAGGTAGGTCACTGTACAACTGCAAGTGAGGATCGTCAACCACCAACAAGACAAAAACGCACATATGGATAGAAATATTAGACTAGACTGTGTGGGAAAGAAGAGTTGCAGACTAAAGCAAAACCAAAATAGTGAATAGTAAGGAAACATCTTAATAGAGCTTGTGTGACTATAAGAACATAAGAACATAAGAATACTTAATGACGAGAACGGGCCGTTCGGCCCATCTAGGCTCGTCATGTCCTAATCTATATATCTATAAATCTAGGGAGCTCCCTGCAAGCTTGAATCAGACAGAAGTGAGGCTAGCACTATAAGTATAAGTATTCTCCACATATTTAAAAGTGCTGTATCTATATAATACCTGTATCTATAAGTATTATATCTATCCACATGAGATTCATGAAAAAGTGGACTTCAGATCAGCTGAACATAACCAATCAGGAGATGGCATGCCTGCCCTGGTGCCTGTGCCATTTCTATATGTAAACTCCACCTAATGAGATTCAGGACGATTATAAATCACTTTAATCTCCGGGGAGCAGGCCTCATCCTGCATACAGGCCACTCAGGGTCCGTACGCAATAAATTCCTTCAGCAACATTACATTACATTACAGGCATTTGGCGGACGCTCTTATCCAGAGCAACGTACAACAAAGTGTTAACCGTAATCAAGAACAGTTTAGCTGAAAGCCACCCTAGCGGGAAGTACAGTTCCTAGGTGCTAGGAGCAACCACATAGTTAAACTAGGACCCTGTAGGTAAATCTGTAGCCACAATTCAAAGGTAGCAATAAAGCAATCAGTGCAGAAAAAAATGCCTAAGCCTAATACAATACATAAACAAGTAGACATGTGTAATACTAAGCAACTACGTCCCTAAATTAACAAAAACCGGACTACAGGGAGAGGTGCACCCTGAAGAGGTGAGTCTTCAGTCGTCGCTTGAAGGTGGCCACAAAAGCAATTTCCCATTCTGCCTCCGTAGGTGGTGGTGTTTTAAGGGTACGGTATTAACGAGACAGAGCCAATCAGAAATGCTGGCCCTGATACCAGCCTATTGGTGCCGTGCACTGATATTAATTCACAGAGTAAGAATGAAATGTGGTGTGATGATTCGGGAAAGAAGGGTAAGCTGAGAGTCCTGCAGTTTAGACTTAAACAGGTTAAACAAGTTTAAACACCTGAGAGAGTGCTGCTTCTGTTTCTCTACATCTGCATATGTTTAAATAAACTCTGGATTATTGTTTGAAGCCTGTATCTGATTGAGTTATTCACTCCCCTCAGGCTGAGGCTCCTGGGTTGAAAATGTTACCTATAAAAACAAAATTTTGGTGGGTATATACTGTATAGTATATATATTGTGGCATCCCAAGGGGTCACACATGGAAATGGCTGCCAGGCCCTTTCATTCTTGGGAGCCACTGGAGAAAAAAGGACTACAGTTCCCAGCAGCCTGAAGTCCCACGCCTGACTACTAGCTGAAGCCCATAAAGAAATGAGGATTGCTGACAGCTGAAACCAATTTGGAGATAGGACTCCAAGGACTGTTTGTTCTCACATTGGGGGATGGAGTAGAGTGGTGAGCGGTGAGCGAGAGAGAATTGTTTTGGATTACTGTTTGGATTGAACTTGGATTGTTTTGAGGACTCTGTTTTGTGTATTGACTTGGATTGTTTCAGGAACTGTACTGGATTTCGACCCTGTATTATGGACCCTGGATTATTATAAAGACAAAGATGAGGATTGTGGCCTGTATCAATCAATCAATCAATCAATCTTTATTTTTGTATAGCGCCATTTACAAACAGGTTGTCACACAGCGCTTCACAATTGGCATTTTCCAGAGGGAATCAAAAAACCAGAAAACCATTGAGTCTGTTTGTGTTTGTTTTTCGATTACCCCACCCCTTTTTTTTAATACTGCCTCCTCCAGATTATTCAACTGAAAAGCTCCTTGAGTGTCACCCCACTCCATTGGCACTACTATATACATATATATATATACACCGGTCAGCCACAACATTAAAACCACTGGCCTAATATTGTGTAGGTCCCCCTCGTGCCACCAAAACAGCTCTGACCCGTCGAGGCATGGACTCCACAAGACCTCTGAAGGTGTCCTGTGGTATCTGGCACCAAGACGTTAGCAGCAGATCCTTTAAGTCCTGTAAATTGCGAGGTGATGCCTCCATGGATGGGACGTGTTGGTCCAGCACATCCCACAGATGCTCCATCGGATTGAGATCTGGGGAATTTGGAGGCCAAGTCAACACCTTGAACTCTTTGTCATGTTCCTCAAACCATTCCTGAACAATTTTTGCAGTGTGGCAGGGCGCATTATCCTGCTGAAAGGGGCCACTGCCATCAGGGAATACTGTTGCCATGAAGGGGTGTACTTAGTTTGCAACAATGTTTAGGTAGGTGGTACATGTCAAAGTAATATCCACATGAATGCCAGGACCCAAGGTTTCCCAGCAGAACATTGCCCAGAGCATCACACTGCTTTGCCTTCTTCCCATAGTGCATCCTGGTGCCATCTCCCCAGGTAAATGATGCACACGCACCCGGCCATCCACATGATGTAAAAGAAAACACGATTCATCAGACCAGCCCACCTTCTTCCATTGCTCCATTGACGCATTGTAGGCGCTTTCGGCGGTGGACAGGGGTCAGCATGGGCACTCTGACCGGTCTGCGGCTACGCAGTCCCATACGCAGCAAGCTACGATGCATTGTGTGCTCTGACACATTTCTATCTAGCTAACATTAACTTTTTCAGCAATTTGTGCTACAGTAGCTCTTCTGTGGGATCGGACCAGACGGGCTAGGCTTCACTCCCCATGCACATAAATGAGCCTTGGGCGCCCATGACCCTGTCGCTGGTTCACCGGTTGTCTTTCCTTGGACCACTTTTGGTAGGTACTAACCACTGCATACCGGGAACACCCCACAAGACCTGTTATTTTGGAGATGCTCTGACCCAGTCGTCTAGCCATCACAATTTGGCCCTTGTCAAAGTTACTCAGATCCTTACGCTTGCCCATTTTTCCTGCTTCCAACACATCTTCCAACTTCAAGAACTGACTGTTCACTTGCTGCCTAATATATCCCACCCCTTGACAGGTGCCATTGTAACGAGATGATCAATGATATCAAATCAAATCAAATCAAATCAAATGTATTTGTATAGCGCTTTTCACAATACAATTGTCACAAAACGCTTAACAGAGGGGGAACCCAGGCCTAGACCCCCCCAAAAGCAAGCCTAAAGGCAACAGTGGCAAGGAAAAACTCCCTTGGTAGGGAGAAACCTTGGGAGGAACTAGACTAAAAAGGGGGGGAGCCCATCCTCTTCTGGCCGGCACAGGGTATGTCCAAAAAAGACCATGTCATGGTCAGTCCAAGGTGGCTCAGGGCTGAAAGACTTTGCCCCTCCTGAGCCAGGTAGTCAGCGGGGGGCAGCTCACACTTCTCGCAGGATCTAGGGCTCGGGGGCAAGTGCCCCCGAGTCAGAGGCCGAGGCAGAGAAGAGAACATGCAGTCAGAAAAAAAAAGCAGTGCTATAGCCAGTAGCATTATGTAAGAGCAGGGGAGCACAAGCATAGGAAATATACAGATAGCCCCAACAGGTGTAAGCTATGGCAGCATACCTATTAGGAGAGGGACACGCAGCCATGAGAGTGCCAAACCATCCACACCTGATCAAGGATAACCAGCATAACAGTGGTGGTAACACATTGAGGAAGGTGACAGTATGGAAAGTTTCTCACTCCATAAGACACTAGGGCACGGCCTTCTCCATCTCTCCACCTAGACTATGTTTGGCAGTAGGCTAGGCTGAAAAGATATGTTTTTAATCAACACTTAAAAAATGAAACTGTGTCCGAATCCCTAACATGCCTTGGTAAACCGTTCTACAACAGAGGAGCTCTAAAAGAGAAGGCTCTACCACCAGCTGTGCTTTTCAAAATTCTAGGGAGTAATAGATGGCCGGCTTCTTGTGAACGAAGCAGTCGTGTCGGCTTATAGTGGGCAATCATTTCGGTCAGATATAAAGGTGCAAGTCCGTTTACTGCTTTAAAAGTTAGCAACAGTACTTTATAATCAGCCCGATATTTAATAGGAAGCCAATGTAGTGATGCTAACACTGGAGTAATGTGCTCATACTTCTTGGATCTAGTCAAAATACGTGCCGCTGTATTCTGTACTAGTTGAAGACTCTTTAGAGAGCTACTAGAGGAGCCGGATAATAAGGCATTACAATAGTCTAGCCTCAATGCGACAAAAGCATGCATCAAGGTTTTTGCATCCTCTAATGACAGAATGTGCCGAATTTTTGCCATGTTTCTTAGGTGAAAGAAACCTACTCTGGAAGTGTTTTAAATATGAGTGTCAAATGTAAGGTCCTGATCAATAATAAAACCAAGGTTCTTAACCATAAGACTTGATGTAACTATGCAATCACCTGCATTTAACTGCAGATCCAACCTGTTCCTTAATTTTTTGGGGCCCAAAACCATCATCTCTGTTTTATCTGAATTTAAAAGCAGGAAAGTTACTGTCATCCAATTCTTTATATCAGAGATACAAGCCACTAATTGAGTGAGTTTAAGTATTTCACCTGGTTTCATTGATATGTACAGCTGTGTATCATCTGCATTGGCATTGGCAGAGAAGATTTGGCAAATTTTTCATGGGTGCAACCCACACACTCAGCTGTGCTGCTCATCCCACAAATGCATGTTCCTTACAAATGGGGCACCATTTAAACGGGAAATAAACAGGCTTTCCAATGGTATAAAATGTATTTAAACCTGATGCGTGCGCTTGTGTGTGTGTACATGTACGCGCGTGTGTGTCTGTGTGTATATTTCTGTGTGTGTACATATATGCATTTGTGTGTGTGTGTACATGTATGCATGTGTGCGTGTGTGTATTTGTGTGTGTGTGTACATATATGTGTGTGTGTGTGTGCATGTGTGTGTATTTGTGTGTGTGTGTGTGTGTACATGTATTCATATGTGTGTGCTGTAGTGTCAGTGCCTTTTGTCTGTGGCTACTTAAGCTTAAGCAGAGGTAATTATACCCATGCATAATTGAAGTAGAGGTGGAACAATTCATTAGCATGACTCTCACTTGACTAAACATGGTGCCTGTGACAATAAAAGAGCTACTTGCTGAGTGAAGTCACTACTAATTACAGCCACAATAGCCAGGGTTCCAGTGCTGTGCTTGTACCCACTGTACATAAGTGTGTCTCTCTGTGTGCAGTGCGCCTGCGGAAAGGAGGGGTCTGTTATGGCTCTGCAGTGCATGTGTAAAAGGGCTGCTGTGCTGCCAGATCAAACGGTCACTCTGCTCAGTCAACTCTGCCCCTCTCTCACATTAAAGCAGCCTTGATGATACGATTCACAGCAAAGCACTCAGCATGCTGCTTTCTGGGAATGTCATGGCACAGCAAATACATAAACACAGACAGACACCAACACGCACACACACACACACACACTGGATTGGATCATCTAAGTGAAGACATGTGAGAGTGAGGGTTGAAAGTGAGGAGCTGCTCGTCGTCACGTGACTCCTCGTCCATCTGCTCCACACAGGCTTGCCAGTCCGAAGGGCACAGCGCTGGCACACCCCATGAAAATGACTCCACCTTTACACCCCCACTTTAACACACAGCTACCACACACATTTGAAGATATTCACCCACATTATCACCCAAACACACACACACACACACACATACACACACACAACTGGCCAAAACAGCAGGGTGTCAAAGGTACTGCAGGGCTGAACACCACCCCCACCCCCAGGGTGTTTCAACAAGGGAGACTATCTAACAACAATTACCCAGCATGCCACACACACATTCAATCCCCTGCAGGGTTTTGGGTGACAATCAAGAGAATCATCTCTCTGGATTGAAAGCAGTATCGAGTGTGGAGCATGTTAACGACAATCGTTTGAGATCGACTGGATGAGCTCAAACCAATGTGATATCCTGATAACATGTGGGGGTCAGAGTTGGGTCACTCTTATTATACTACTCTAAATGAGGGACAAAAGACAAAAATATCAAGAGAGAATTAAAAAAGGCAACTGCAAAATTAACTTCCCCCAATTACCATTTCAACATAGTTGTTAGTCACTTTGATTCGATTCTTGCCGGTGTACCTTAGAAAGAATTGCAAACATCTTAACACCATTGAATATATTAATTAGCATGACTATTTAGAGAATTTAGAGCTCATTTAAAATGGACAGACTGGGTTTTCATTTTCAGCTCGACTCACTACCATTAAGAGAATATTGGGAAAAGAGGTAATTAATGTAATCGCTGTTTGTGGTTTGCATTCTGTATACGCTACACACCATTGAACACATTGCACCAAAACACATTCAATTATAAAAGCTACAACTATTTGATGGAAAGAGTTTCATGGTTTGCTTTGGATCAGAGCTTTTTTTTCATAGTTAATATACTGTCGTTTTATAGCCTTTTCCAATAAACATTATAATATGAATCTTTGCATTTTAATATCTAAGATGAATGTTGTCTCTCCAGATCATTCAAGATAGAAGGAGAGCAATGTGTCTTTGAGGTTAAGGCTGTTAGCTTGCATACCAGAAGGTTTTGGGTTCAAATCCCCAGTGGAACACTGCTTATGTGAATGCCCTACTGTATAAATGTAGTATATTTAATGTAGTAATGTAGTATAAAAAGCTAAACAAATATTTGAATGAACAATCCCGAATGTTAGTGCGTCGCCTCTGTGTGGAAAGTCCTCCTGGCTCACAGCCAGTCCTCCTCCAGCTCCATCAGTAATGAAAGACCTAAATCTCCCAAATTGCAGCTGCCCGGATCCCACCGGCCCAGCTAATTAACTCTCCCATATTCATTTAATTTTCCTGTGGAGGAAATATTAAGGCCTCTACCGAATGGTGATGCATTTCATAATTATGCCTCCCGGCTGGTGATTGTGCAGTTTGGAAAACCTGGAAACCTGTACCTGCTAGCAGCGGTCTTCAGTCCCTTCCAAATGGGGGGTGGAAATGTGGGGCAGAGAGAGGGGGCAGTGTTTGCAAGAGGCAGAAAATGACCCTTATGTCAACAGCATGTATGTACAGTAAGCACTGCACTCATGTTTCAATGTGCAAAACTCTTAATACAGAATGCCATACTGCTCATTTTGTAAAATAAAAATACAGATTGTGGCAGCCCAAGGGGCTGCACAAGAAAATGGCTTCCTGGCCTCCAACACATGGCAGCCCAAAACACTACATTTCCCAGCAGGCCACAGTCACACCCGAACGGAGTGAAGGCAATGGAGCTAACGACCAGCTGAAAGCCATTTCGAGGCCTATTTAAAGGGCTGATCCTGAGACACACATTGAGAGTAGTAGGAACGTGTTTGGGAAGGAGTTGAGTGTGTTGAAGGAGAGAGTGTGTTGAAGGAGAGAGTGTGTTGAGTGTGTTGAGTGTGTTGAACTTGCCTACGCCCTCTGCAAGGTCCGTGAGTGTCGCCCAACCCTTGGGGACACCACAAGATGTCAAATGAAAGAATATTACATGCAAAAGTTTATCATAGCACCAAAACATTAAATATTTTCAACAGTGATGTTAAATCATTGCTGCATTTTCAATATACAACAGTCATCATCAAACAATGCTGCCAAACAGAAAATCCTTCTACAGTTTTTTTACGATTGCTTTGACTCATTTTGCACAGCAGAATTTCAATGTGCAAAACTCAAAATGCAAAGTGCCAAACTGTAAATCATATGCTTCATTCTCAGAATACAGCCACCTAATATTACAACAATGTTCAAATGCTCATTACTACAAATACAGATCACTAAATCAATTCAACAGGTGTTTGTGTCATGTATCATTACTTCCAACAACCTTGCCCAGGTGAGTAGCACTGCAACACAATTGATAATCTCTTCACCACTACATAAAATGCTGCTTAGAAACCTGTATGGCAGTTTCTGACAACTGCCTGCCTTCACTGCCTTGCAAATGAAGATATCACATGCAACGTAGATGAAATTCTGTGGCCAAATGCAGCAGAGAGGGAAAATGCTGCTTAAGCACTGAAATGCATTTATGTTTTGTTTTTTTACTGTAAAGTTTTTAGTTACTGTAACTGTTTTTGCTTTTACTGCTGTTTTAGTTTTTACTGTAAAATACAGTTGAGTTTTCTGCATTACAGTAATGTATGATTTCTTTCAATGGAATAAAAATGACAATCAGACCATCTGTTCACATTACAAATGGCAGCCTACTTCACACACCAGGGAGAAAAACAAACAAAATAAACAAACAAAAATAATTAAAACCATAACATTTAACATAATCTACCTAAATCATGTTTGTGCGTCTGCAAGTCAGTTTAGCACTTTGTATTAACAGTTTTGCACTTTGTATGTCAGCATGGGATGTAGTGCCTTAAGGTAAGAATTCTGCAAGTCACTTTGGCACTTTGCATTTTGAGTTTTGTACATTGAAATTCTGCCGTGCAAAATGAGTCAAAGCAATCGTAAAAAACTGTAACATCCGACACATATTGGAAGGCAACTGTAGAATCAGACATTGCAGAACTTCCTTTGCGAAAACTGCATTTTCAAATCAAAGGCACTGAAAATATTAAAATCTTTTCCACAACAATCAAGTCCTGGGGCTGGCAAGTGGAGGGTTGCTGGTTCGAATTCCAGAATTGTTTTCATTCCCAGCCAACAATGAACTGGAAACCAGAGGGAGGCTAGTTTCCTTTCTCGGGCACTGCCAAAGTGTCCTTGAGCAAGGCACTGAACCCCTAAGCTGCTCCAGGGGTGCCATACTATGGTTGACCCTGCGCTCGGACCTCTCTTAATAAGAGGTCTGCGAAAGGACACATTACAATTAACTTGTGTAACATGGCAATAAAGAATATTCGATTATATAATCTTTTCCCACCTGGAGGGTTAAAATGGGGACCTTGACTTACACCCATTTTTGTCAAATGAACTACAATGAAAGTTAGTTATGTGTTATGATAAAGTATCATTCTCTTGATGAATGATAGGTTTTTTTACTCTGTAATTTCACCAGATTTTATCTCTTCATTGCCTGTGCCTAGAAACCCCCGGGAGTAATGGAGTGATATCATACTTATGCAATAGTGTGAAGTCACTCAATGTGTATAATCAATTAGCTATGAGTCAAACTGGCGGCACACTGGTAGCATTTTACAGCACTTTACAGATCTGACTTCATTACAAGCCAATTTCAGCCTAATTGTTACTCCTTGTTTCTGTGTATCCACATCCTCAAAGGGAACATTGCAGTGTTCATTGTTTAACCATATTTAGCCCCTTTATCCTCAGCTGCGATAAGCAACCAACATTTATACACTTATTTTTTTCTAAATAAATGTGCAAAAGTAGAGTATATTAAAATCATTACGTCCTACTTTTGATTAAAACTAAAAGGCAGACAGGATTTCAGTTAGATAGCATTACAACACTTTATATAGTTTGCCGCAATAAGCTGCATTTCCCTGGCCTGTGATTTTAGCATAATTTAGTATAAAGCATAATCCTGTTTCTTGTGAGGACATTTAATCTGTGCCTGCACTTCTCTGTTGTAGCAGGAGAGACTGCAGAATCACCCTGTTTTTTTTCCTGAAAACAGTGGCTGGGAACGATGACCAGCAGCCATCCTGGCACCCCTGTCACCTTAAAGCCAGTCTCTGCACTGTGGTCCGTCTCTGCACCGTCCTGCCAACATTGGTTCTCCCACACCTGCCCCAATCCCTGCCACAAACTCAGAGCCCCCCAGCCTGTCCTTCACACTGACCGTCATACAGTATTTTTGAACACACCCTGTGCTGGTCACAAGAGGATAGGCTTCTGGCATACACACATGCACAAACATACAGATACACATGGACACACACACACACACATACACACACGCACACGCACGAACGCACACACACACACAGATACACACGGATGCACACACATGCACACGCACACACAAACACACACCCACACACACACACACATATATGCACAGATGCACACACACACACAGATACACACGGACGCACATACACACACATACACCCACACACACACACACAAACGCACGGACGCACACACACACAGACGCACACACACACACACACGGACGCACACACACACGGACGCACACACACCCACACACACACGCACACACAAACATATACATATGCATAGAAATACACACACACACACACACACACACACACACACACACACACACACACACACACACACACACACACACAGAGGCATGCATACTTACTGAGCATGCACGTACATGAGAACACGTGACGCCTTAATCACCCACCATGCGGCCAAGGCAGATGTGGAATTAATAAGTAGCCTGAGCTCTGTTAGTTCTATGTCAGCTCATTTTGCAATTAATTTGATTACAACTCTGCAGACGCTGTTAGAATGGGGCCATGTCTTCTCTGGGCCCTTACAATTACAGTCTCCTGGCACACACACACACACACACACACAAACATATACAAATGTACACACACACAGACACACACAAACAAAGACGCAAACACACACACACACACACACACACACATACAAAACAAGCACACACACACACACACACATACAAATGGCAGCATGGGTCTTTGTGTGGAGAGCGCGTTGTAACTCCTCCATGTTTAAGCCACCCTTTTCATTACCTTTCTATAGGATCCATCTCATTCTCTTTCATCTAAGACTGTTTTCCATTGATGTTGGTTTACAAACAGCCCAAGGGTTTACACATCAGCAGTATGTACAGTTTAAACCATGCAGAGCACGTCTCCTTAGCCCACCATCAGTTTATATAGATCTGCTGAACTTGTTTTGAACAACATCAGGGATTTATTCTATTACACCTTTAATCACATTCAGAACAATGTGTGTGTGTGTGTGTGTGTGTGTGTGTGTGTGTGTGTGTGTGTGTGTGTGTGTGTGTGTAGGCAATACATCAGGTTTGAGAATGGACGCTTGCCAGTGGGGCAATACACCGTTAAACCATAATAATACAAATACGTAATTTATATGCCCTGCCCAGCTGGTGATGTGGGGGCCGTTGTCCCAGGTGAGAGATCAGTATGACTCTCTACATCCTGCCCACACCTGAGACAGCATGTGCACGGATTGGTGTGAGGCTCACCTTCATATAGCCAGTCACTCAGCCCGTTGAAGATAACATCCTCCTTTCCGGAAGAAACCAGCCGTATTGAGCGGCTCTCCACGGTGGCCCGGTAATAGATGTTGTTCTCGAATATGAAGATCTGTGGGAAAACAAAGAATTACATGGATGTGACTGTGCTGTGAGGATATGTTCAGACTACATGGGGAAGGGTTATGGCTGTAGGATCTTTACTGTGTATGTTTTCTGCTGGCCATTAAAAAAAAATTGTTTCTGTTTTTTTCCTGTTTTTCTCCCAATTTTTATAGCCAATTACATCCTCTATTTATTTTGATTTACCCTCCCCACACGAGTCCACTGCTCGTCTCTACGAGGCAAGCTAATTCTCCAAGGGCAGCGAACTCCGCTTCCTTCGAGACAGAATTCACCCACCCACATTCTGGAGACTCCCTTATGTGCTTCACGGTGGACTTGAGCCGGCTAACCCTTCCCCTGGGGCGGAGAGCCAAATGCCGCCCCTGATCGGGGCTGACGAACAGGGCTGGTCTGGTAGAGACGTGTTTCGAACCGCGTCCCTGACAGGCAGCGCACACTGTATCGGACCAGCCAAAATACGGTGCGTTAGACTGGTACGCTATCTGCCGCCCGCACGCTGGTCATTTACAGTTTTTTACGATTGCTTTGACTCATTTTGCACAGCAGAATTTCAATGTACAAAACTCAAAATGCAAAGTGCCAAACTGACTTACAGAATTCTTACCTTAAGACACTACATCCTATGCTGACATACAAAGTGTAAAACTGTTAATACAAAGTGCCAAACTCTACATCATATGCTCCATTCTCAGAATACAGCCACCTAATAGGTGGGGTTCATTTAGTAATTACCTTCCTATTTAAACCCCCACCTGTAGTTGCTCTGGGCGAAATCGTAAGCCATCTTTGCGATTTAGCCGGTAAGGTAGTTGTGTCTTTTTAAAGACGTAACATCAAGACTTACTTTAGAAAATACTCTTTCTGTCCGAAACCATCTCTAACTAAGAACATCTTTATTGTACCTTCAATAAGAACCTTGCTCTCTATTAGGAGCTTCCGTTTGGTTTCTTTTGTTCAGTCGGTTCGACTGTGTTTTGGGTTACGTTCTTGTTCTTTTGGCTCTCCTAGCCCTTTTCTCGTTTTCGGACACTCGGTGTCTTTGGTTTATTTGATTGTTTTCTATTACCATTTGGTAATCCGGTGGACGTATTTCCACCACCGTGTGTTTTGTTTTCTGCAAAGAAATTAGTATAAGGTATTTTGTTTGTCGGGTGTTTTGCTACCCTCACCTTATTAACTCTGCTGAGTTTTCTTTATTTCTTTTGTTTGTGTCAGTGTGACACATAGCCGCCCGTTGGGTGATATTTTCCGTTCCTCCCTTTTGTTCGTCCCTTCCCTATTTCTCTGTTTATCAGAGCTAGTGGTTAGACTGTAGGGCAGTACAGTGTAACTTATTGATCCCCTGGGGTTCTGCGAGTGGCGCCTATCACCGCCCACCCTCACAGTACGATTTCGCCATGAACACGGCGTCAGCAGATCCCCGCGGTATCGAACAGCTAGTAGGTTTGCAAGGAAGCGAACTTGATAAACAGAAAGCGACCATTGATCACTTAATCCAACAGCAAAGGGTCATGCAGGACAATCAGGCTGGGATCTTCTTTTCCCTACAAAACTTGGAGGGCATGATCAAGGCAATGGTCGACAGCCGTCCCCAATCAGCGGCTGGATTCCCATTGGCAATTCCTCGATTAGGCACACCTGTTGTTGACGTAGCACGTGAAGCCAAAATACAGCTCCCTCCCCGGTTTAGCGGCGAGTCTGGAAAGTGCAGGGGGGTTTTGGCACAATGCCAAATTGTTTTTCAGACACAACCCTCTAGATATTGCTCAGAGGAGTCGCGAGTAGCACTCGTTTTATCCTTATTGACGGGTGCTGCCCTCGAGTGGGCGATGCCACTAATAAGTTCTCAAGCTCCTTTGTTGGCAGACTCTCTGGGGTTTATTAAAAGGATGGAGTTGGTTTTTGACCATGAACTCCACGGCCAAGAGTCTGCTACGAGGTTGACGCGCATGCGCCAGGGTAACCAAAGTGTTGCCAAGTTTTCTATTTCTTTCTGAACTCTGGCGGGGGTTACCGGTTGGCCAGAGAGCCCTATCATGACGCTTTTTACTAACGCTCTATCCGATCCGGTGAGAGACGCTCTGGCAGCTATTGGTGTACCGGATCCTTTTGATGAGTTAGTGACCACTGCTATACGGATCGACAACCGTATTAGAGAGCGTGAGCATAAGAAACAACTTAGAGTTGAACGCTCTAAAAACTGTGGAGATGGTTGTAGATTTTAGGAGGAGCCCAGCCCCAACTGCCCCCCTTATCATGAGTGACTCTCCAGTTAACATCGTGGAGTCATTCAGATTCTTGGGAACAATAATCGCTCAGGACCTCAAGTGGGCAGAGAACATCACTGCCATCACCAAGAAGGCCCAGCAGAGGCTGTTCTTCCTGCGGCAGCTGAAGAAACTCAACATGCCGCAGAAAACCATGGTGCTGTTCTACAGGTCCATCATCGAGTCCATTCTCACCTCATCGATCACCGTCTGGTTCACTGCTTCTACTGTCAAGGACAGAGGCAGACTGCAGTGGATCATCCGGTCAGCCGAGAAGGTCATCGGCTGCAACCTGCCATCTCTCCTGGACCTGTACCACTCCAGGACCAGGAAGAGAGCAGGAAAGATCATCGCTGATCCTTCTCATCCCGGTCACCACCTCTTCCAAAGTCTTCCATCCGGCAGAAGGCTACGGTCTATCAAAACCAAAACCTTGCGCCATCTGAACAGTTTTTTCCCTAAGGCAGTGGGGCTCACAAACATGCCCCCTGCCTCTCACTGACTCAGGGACTATCACTCACCCCCCCCCTCGGCCTTTCCCTCATCCTGCTGGACGCACTCATTCATTCATACATACATGCACACATATAGCTCTTACCCAACACATGTTTTTAATTGTGTACTACCATGTATACTTTAAATATTTATTTATTATTGCTGTGCCTTGTAGTGTTTTTGTGAATGTCTTGTTGGTGTTCTTTATTGTCTTGTATACTTGTGTACTTGGCAATTCAAGTTTTTCTGATTCTGATTCTGATTCTGATTCTGATTCTGAAACAGGATAGAAAGCACCTGGTTCCGATGAAAGGGTTTTCGGTTTTGGGCAAGCCAGACGAACCCATGGAGGTAGACAGTACTAGCCTTCGGGACCAGGTCGGAGAGGATGCATGTCATGGTCAACAGGAACACAATTTTACAATGGGGGGTTCAGTGCTCGCGCAGTTGCTTACCTCTCATCCCCTTGTCATCCGGTCTCAGTTGGTCTAATAACAGCGAGACCGATTCTGAGACCTGCGAATCATTGTGCTGTTCGCCTAATCATGTCCCGTCCTCCGTGCATTCCAATAAGATGGAGAGAGAACTTGAATGGGATCCGCAGTGTGACTGGGGAGTCCCATTTGAGGAGTCCACTGGGGGGGAGATTAGTGACCTAGAATCACTATCGTTCGATTCTTGGGAGGCAGACATGGACATACCACCTACTGACGCGGAACCGGCTCAATCTCAGGTTCCTAATCGATCCGTTAGTCACTCCAGTCCCGACCCCCATAAAAGGTTCCGACCTGACGTGATCGAGCCAGTTCCGATCAGGAGGGGATGGAACTCATGAGCGCTGAATTATATCCTCTGCCCACAGGCATCCCTAAAGGTTATTCAGACCTGAGCGGTTTTTAGTAAGCAAAGGGCTACTAAGCTACCGCCTCACCGACCTTATGACTGCGCCATTGAGTTGCAGCCGGGCACGGTTCCTCCGCGCGGATCCTTATATTCATTGTCGGTTCCTGAGAGTGCGGCTATGAAAGCCTACATTTCCGAATCATTAGCTAACGGGTTTATCAGGTCATCCACGTCTCCTGCTGGGGCGGGGTTCTTTTTCGTTAGTAAAAAAGACGGGGGTTTACGACCATGTATCGATTATAGAGGATTGAATAACATAGCCATAAAAAATCGATACCCCCTTCCCCTCATGAATTCAGCGTTTGAACGTCTCCAAGGGGCATCCATTTTTACCAATTTAGATCTTCGTAACGCCTATAATTTGGTGCGGATTCGACAGGGGGACGAGTGTAAAACGGCTTTTAATACTCACAGTGGCCACTATGAGTACCTGGTTATGCCGTTTGGTCTCACGTGCGACCCCGCAGTCTTCCAGGCGCTAGTGAATGACGTTCTCAGGGAGATGTTGGAAAAATCCGTCTTTGTTTATCTGGGCGAATATTGATTTTCTCCACTTCCCTCACTGAGCACGTCAAGCACGTTAGACAGGTGCTTAAATGCCTGTTAGAAGCCAGGCTGTTTGTGAAAGCGGAAAAATTTGTGTTTCATGTAGAGTCAGTTTCCTTCCTAGGATTTATTGTTTCGGAGGGAAAGATCCAAATGGACCCCAAAAAAGTGACTGCGGTCCGGGATTAGCCATCCCCGGGTTCTGTTAAGCAGGTCCAGCGGTTCTTGGGATTTGCGAACTTTTATAGACGGTTTATCCGCAATTTTAGTTCAGTGGTCGCCCCCATCACGGTGCTTACAAAAAAAACAGTCCCCTCTCATTTCCAATGGACTCCTAAATCTGAGGCGGCATTCGCAGAACTAAAAAGGAGATTCTGTTCAGAGCCCATTTTGATTTCTCCTAACCCTCCACTGCCCTTCATTGTAGAGGTTGATGCCTCTGAGCTCAGCGTGGGGGCTATACTATCCCAGCGGTCGGCCTTGGATCAGAAGGTACATCCTTGTGCTTATTTTTCTCAGAGCCTTTCCCCTGCCGAGAGAAATTACGATGTTGGGGACCGGGAATTAAACTGGCGCTGGAAGAATGGTGTCACTGGTTAGAAGGGGCGGAGCATCCCTTTACTGTCTGGACGGATCATAAAAATCTGGAGTACATCCAGGGGGCTCAGCGTCGTAATTCGCGGCAAGCTCGATAGGCGTTGTTTTTTACCCGGTTTAATTTCCTTTTGACCTACCGTCCGGGTTCAAAAAATATCAAACGCTCTTTCCCGCTTGTACGATGGGTCAGAGCAGGACCGCCCGCCCACACCCATTATCCCCGCCGCGCAGATTCTATCTCCGGTTTCATGGGAGATAGAGAAGGTGGTGCGCAAGGCTCAGCGCCTTGAGCTGGATCCTGGCGGGGGTCCTCTGGGGTGCCTCTTTGTACTGTTAGGAGCTCGCGCCCAGGTACTTCAGTGGGGTCAGTCTTCTCGGCTCACGGGTCACCCGGGCATACACCGTACGCACGATTTCCTGGGCAGACGGTTCTGGTGGCCCGGGATGGAGAAGGATGTGCGGGAGTTTGTAGCAGCCTGTACGGTTTGTGCCCACAACAAGGGTTCGCAGCTGGTACCGTCAGGGTTACTCCGGCCTTTGCCCGTTCCTCGTCGTCCATGGAGCCATATCGCCTTGGACTTTGTTACCAGCCTACCCATTTAGAACGGACATACTGTCATTCTGGTAGTGGTGGACAGGTTTTCTAAGGCAGCCCACTGCCCAAGCTGCCGCCCGTGCCCGAGACAGCTCGCCTGATGGTGGACCATGTCTTCCGTCTTCATGGTTTGCCGCAAGACGTGGTGTCCGATCGGGGCCTTCAGTTTGCGGCCAGATTTTGGCTGGCTTTTTGTTCTCTTTTACGGGCGTCGGTGAGTCTGTTTTCGGGTTTTCACCCACAGACTAGTGGACAGACAGAACGTACCAACCAAACCATGGAGAACACTCTCCGTTGCCTGGCCTCCGCCAATCCCTCATCGTGGAGTCGGCATCTGGCCTGGGCGGAGTACGCTCATAACACCCTGCGTAATGCCTCTTCAGGTCTCTCTCCGTTCGAGGCTCGGTTTGGGTTTCAGCCCCCTCTGTTTCCTGAGCTGGAGGGTGATGCAGGGGTGCCTTTGTGCGACGTTGTCGGGCCACCTGGCGGAGGGTTCGGGCGGCATTGTTGCGCGCTGTTGATCGCCAGAGGGAGTTCACCAACTTCCGTCAGCGGGCTGCTCCATCTTATCGGGTGGGGCAATGGGTGTGGCTTTCGACACGGGATCTGCTGTTACGGGTTGATTCCCGGAAACTCGCGCCACGCTTTATAGGTCCTTTTAAAATAATTCGTAAGATTAACCCCGTCACCGTCCGCTTACAGCTCCCACAATCCATGCGGATTCATCCCACGTTTCACGTGTCCCGCATCAAACCTCTACTCATTAGCGCCCTGGCGCCTCCCGAGGCACCGCTGCCCCCGCCTCGTATTGGTATTGGTATTGGTATTGGATTCAATTTATTGTCAGTGCCCAGTACAAGTACAGACAGCGAAATGCATATACATAGAAAAGCCACACATTGTATACAAAAAGTAACACAAGTGGTGGGGGGGGGGGGGGGGGGCAAGGCCCCCAGCAATGTACATACACGAACAACGCCGACAAGGGGTGGGGGATGGGGAGGGTGGGGGGGTAACACACAGAACAGGCTTCCGAAATGCAGCGACATAGCGCGCAAACCGCCCACCTGTCCGTGGAGAGAAGGGAGGAGGGAAGGGAGGAGGAAGGCGGGGAGGTAATGTCTGTGTGACCAGTCCATGTGTCTGTGTGTGTGTGTGCCTCTGTAGAGTTCTTCCAGTGGAGACAGATATCAGGCGTGCGCAGAATGTTCCAACGATAACAGGTTGCTACAGAAACGTCCTTGGTCGGCCTCGTCCAGAAGTCATCAACAGAGTTGTTTGGGTTTGGAACGAGAGCAAGTTCCCGTCCTTCTGTGCAAATTCCAGGGGAGTTTGAACCACGGCCTTGCCAGACCGATAACAGGGGAGCCAGATTAGAATGTTATTGGACAAGATGAAGAGCAGGTTCCATGCGAACTGCACCTCATTCTCCCCCAGACGAAATTTCTCGGTCCTCAACGATTGCACGTCGCCGTTGTAAAGTGCTGAGTTTCCCAGAGATCTTGTTCAAATCCCGACCAATCGCCGCCATCTGAGAACCCAGCACTCTACCCATCTCGTTTAATATGACAGGCACCCTTTGGGCGTTTTGAGACGATGCCATCCTTCCAATTTTCTGATAGATCAATGCCATGCTTAATCCCAGCAACAACTGTCCTGCTATCATGAAGCCAAAAATATACAGATCTTCCACGTCTTTCCACGGTTAGCGCCGCCAAACATACCACCCGCCACTTCTCGTAAGCATCCATGGTATATCCCGCAGCGAAAGTGCCGGCTGGACAGACAGGCTCCCCGAGCCTGCTTTTCTCGTTGAAAAGATTGTGTCAATTGCGTTGAGAGACCAGCTTATTAACTCCATTATTAGAATTTAGTGTCGAAGAGGCACAGAGAGAGAGAAACTCAGACCGACAGAAGCAGTAGCAGTCAGAGGGAGAAGTAAGAAAGTGAGAAGTCAGGGAGGAGCAGCAAGAAATGCGACCGCCTTCGGAGAGAGCAGGAAACAGAATAATTGGGGGTCATCCTGCTTACACGGTGCGGAGTATTTTGGCCTCGCGGCGAGCAGGCAGGGGCACTCAGTTCCTGGTGGACTGGGAGGGTTCCGGTCCTGAGGAGCGCAGTTGGGTTCCGTCCCGTCACACCTTGGATCAGTCCTTGATCCAGGTTTTTCACCGGCGGGAGTCGCCCCTTAAGGGGGGGGTCCTGTCATGGTTTTTCTCCGGACTCACCGCTGGGTGGCGGTGTTGCGCCTTCCTTGTGGGAGGCGCACAGGTGGGGTTCATTTAGTAATTACCTTCCTATTTAAACCCCCACCTGTAGTTGCTCTGGGCAAAATCGTAAGCCATCTTTGCGATTTAGCCGGTAAGGTAGTTGTGTCTTTTTAAAGACGTAACATCAAGACTTACTTTAGAAAAGACTCTTCTGTCCGAAACCATCTCTAACTAAGAACATCTTTATTGTACCTTCAATAAGAACCTTGCTCTCTATTAGGAGCTTCCGTTTGGTTTCTTTTGTTCAGTCGGTTCGACTGTGTTTTGGGTTACATTCTTGTTCTTTTGGCTCTCTTAGCCCTTTTCTCATTTTCGGACACTCTGTGTCTTTGGTTTATTTGATAGTTGTGGAGGACGTTGGTCTCGGCCACATGGGAGTGGCATGGTTGCCTGTCTTGTTCCATGTGGTAGAGGCCTTTGGAGCAGTGAGACTTTCCGGGGGCAGGTTTGGCAATCTCCCAGGGTGTGAGAGTGAACTGTCGCCCGGAAGGGAGCTCCAAAGGCCTTAATTGGTTTAATTATTATTTAATTGGTGTCAATCAGTCAATTGATATAGAAGTCAATTGGCTGATTGGGTGTCTGTGTGAGAATGTGAGTTGTGATTGTGATTGGGTGATTGCCTCACGAGTCCCACCTGAGCCAGGCAGAAACTAAGCCTATTTAAGAGCAGGTGGGGCAAGTGGGGGGTCAGTCAGTCTTGTCTTGATGTGTGTGTGAGTGCGCGTGCACGTTTGATGTGGAATGTTTGATGTTGAATGTTGGATGTTTAATGTTTGTGGAGTTTTGTGTGCGTTTGTCGAAAGTGACTGAGTAGAGTGCTTCCTGTGTGAGTGAGAAGAGGGAGAGGGGGTGCGCTTTAGGTGTCCGCCTCTCTCCCTCGGTGTGATTATGGAGGAGCGGGAGGGTGCCCTGGAAGAGGGTCCGCCTCTCGCCCTCGGTTTTAGTAAAAAGAGCTCGCACTCGACAGTGGAGAGTGTCTGAGCAACAGCCCAAGAACTCACTGGAAAAGTGGAGGTGTCTTGGGGCTGATTGCCAGAACTCTCACATCCTGGGAGTGGCGAGTGTCTCTGGATGAATGAGTAAGAGAACTCGAACTGGAAAAGTTCGAGTGTCTCAGTATGAATGGGTGGGAAGCACTTGAAAGGTCACTGGATATGTGTGTGCCTGAGGAGGTTCCAGGGGAACTCTGGAAGAGGCGCGGTGTCCCGTAAGTTTAGTTATTTTAACTTGTTATTTTAGTTTGTTGTTTTTACCCGAAAGCTTCGCGGTGAGTAGGGTGAAGATTTTGTGTCTGTGTTTGTGTTGGTCTTTGTTATATGTTAACCTGCTACTCCCACTGTCTCTCTCCCATGTCTGGGGGGAGAGACAGAAAAACAAATAAATAAAATCCGGTCCGTAGACTCCGTGTCTCCTGGCTGTTCTGTTCCCATTCAGGGTTTGTCACGCGGCGTGTGACAATAGTTTTCTATTACCATTTGGTAATCCGGTGGACGTATTTCCACCACCGTGTGTTTTGTTTTCTGCAAATAAATTAGTATAAAGTATTTTGTTTGTCGGGTGTTTTGCTACCCTCACCTTATTAACTCTTCTGAGTTTTCTTTATTTCTTTTGTTTGTGTCAGTGTGACACATAGCCCGATATTTTCCGTTCCTCTCTTTTGTTCGTCCCTTCCCTATTTCTCTGTTTATCAGAGCTAGTGGTTAGACTGTAGGGCAGTACAGTGTAACTTATTGATCCCCTGGGGTTCTGCGAGTGGCGCCTATCTCACACCTTGCCCAGGTGAGTAGCACTGCAACACAATTGATAATCTCTTCACCACTACATAAAAGGCTGCTCAGAAACCTGAATGGCAGTTTCTGACAACATGGACCAGGTCGATGAGGTTCGTAATAAAGGACAGGGTTGTGGACGGGGTCGTGGTCAAGGTCGAGGTCGTGGACGAGGAGTCAGAAGACATGCTGTTGTATCCAATGAAATTAAAGCCACTGTTAGAGCCATGTTATAAACAGAGGTCTAACAGTAACGCAAGCTGGAAGGGTTGTTCAGCCAAACCTAAAAAGGTCAACCGTGGCATTTATAATAAAACATTTTAAGAAAGATAATCGGTAAGTCAATACCTGTA
Organism: Aldrovandia affinis; assembly: GCA_029706075.1. Lineage (NCBI taxonomy): Eukaryota > Metazoa > Chordata > Actinopteri > Notacanthiformes > Halosauridae > Aldrovandia > Aldrovandia affinis. Next base: position 646,141 of record JAINUG010000259.1, on the reverse strand, counting down.
ATTTACTCTAACTGTATATTGAAATTACAGTAAGTGTAATATAACTACTAAAGTGTGGGTGTGAATTATCCTTGTTGTAATTATTATCTGTACTGTACTTATCTGTACTGTATTATCTGTTCTGTACTGTACTACTGTACAGTACTGTGCCATCTTCTGTCTGCCCAGCAGGAGAGGGCGCTAGTGGACATGGCGGTTCAAAGAAATGACATAAGGATCAACGAAATATAATGAAACATTCTGGCAGATAATGAAATCTTCCAAGGCATAACATCAATCAGCCTTACAACAATTGGGCGAATTTTGAGAAGGCATCAAGTTTACAATGAAACAGATTTACTTGGTGCCTTTCCAAAGAAATGAAGATAGGGTGGAGGCTTTGAAGATGGAATATGCTCAGGTATGTGTATAGCAATGTTGCAGTACTACAGTACCGAATACTTTAGTGACCCATCCTCTGTAAATGTGTAGACTGGTTGGCGTTATGCCCTATGTTCCTACATATCACATTAGGATTATGTTTGTGGCCTGCCCAATGTCTCAGGGCCGGATCTAGGCAAACTAGGCATGTGCCTAGGGCCCAATTTCCCCAGGGGGCCCATTCAGCACAAATATATATAGGTAATAGGTACATGCCTAGTTTTTCTAGACCCGGCCCTGAGACGGTATGTGCAAAAACTGCTATACGTAAAACAGCGCTAACACAACTACAGTATAGGGCCCAAAATACAGTAATACCGTGCCTAGGGCCCACCATAAGGGTAAACCATCCCTGATTGGTCAGTCTGTGGTCAACCAACATGTTAGATGAGGAAAAGCAACTGGCCCTAATCATTGGTAATGTAGCCTATTCAAGTTTATTGATATTTCAGAGAATGATGGAGATTGATGCTGGAGCAGAGCAACATGAGATCCTGTATGTGGATGAAGCAGGATTCAATCTCTGCAAGCGCTGGCGTCGGGGCTGGAACATAATTGGGCAGAGGGATAATTTTCTGGATGGGCTGTACAACCGCCTCGTACAGCCAAACGCTCAGATGGTGTTCATCATTGTCTGGGACAACGTGAACTTCCATCATGCACTGGCTCTGCGAGACTGGTTTACAGCCCATCCAGTTCAGATCGCTCTTCCTTCCACCTTACTCCCCCTTTCTAAACTCCGTAGAGGAGTTTTTCTCGGCCTGGAGGTGGAAGGTGTATGATCGGCGTCCGTATGAGTGGGCGACGCTCCTTCAGGCCATGGATGAGGCGTGCGATGACATCACAGCCCAGCAGTGCCAGAGGTGGATAAGGCACTCAAAAAGATTTGACCAACACTGCCTTGCAAATGAAGATATTAGATGTGACGTATATGAAATTCTGTGGCCAAATACAGCACAAAAACATACATAAATGCATTTCAGTGCTTACCCTAAGCAGCATTTTGCCTCTCTGCATTTATGTATGTTTTTTTTTACAGTACTGTAAAAAAAAACATACATAAATGCATTTCAGTGCTTACCCTAAGCAGCATTTTGCCTCTCTGCTGTATTTGGCCACAGAATTTCATATACGTCACATCTAATATCTTCATTTGCAAGGCAGTGTTGGTCAAATCTTTTTGAGTGCCTACTGTAAAGTTTTTTGTTATTGTTTTTGCTTTTACTGTTGTTTTTGTTTTTACTGTAAAATACAGTTCAGTTTTCATTACAGTAATGTATGATTTATTTCAATGGAATGAGAATGACATTTAAAAATAACAATCAGATGACATTTAAAAATGACAATCAGCTGACAATTCAAACCATAACATTTAGCATAATCTACATCCAGCTCAATAACAACATTATTTCAACAAGATCAATAAATTTTTTTAAATCATTTTAGGCACCTCTTTTATACTTTTTCTGATTATTTACATCTGTACATGCAAAGGCACATATACAGTAATCTAATCTAATATTTTGTTTGTCTTCCATAAAAACACAAGCTATATACAGTATATAGCTATATACAGACGGGTGACAAATATATATATATATATATATATATATACTGAAGTCTATCACAGGGGATGCTTGCTGTACATCAGTTCCAGTACTTACGAGGAAATGACCCTTGCATAGTCTGTTTTGATTACAATTATTTTGTGTTTGACAGCATTATTTGATATTTGTATTTGAAAATACACCAATAATTAAACTTCAATGATGAGCATATCCAATGTTCTGATGCTATGATAAACCTTTGCATGATATACAATCTAATTTGGTTCAATTATTTTTATTTTGCATGAAATATTTGATTTTGAGCCCAAAATGAGCAGTATTCTGTATTAAGAGCACATTGAAACTCTGAAGCACATTGAAAATGTAATACAGAATGCCAGTTTATCATAGTTTATCATAGCACCAAAACATTAGATATTTTCACTTTGCAAGAACAGTTTTACACTTTGTATGTGAGCATAGGATGTAGTGTCTTAAGGTAAGAATTCTGCAAGTCAGTTTGGCACTTTGCATTTTGAGTTTTGTACATTGAAATTCTGCTGTGCAAAATGAGTCAAAACAATCGTAAAAAACTGTAAATGACCAGCGTGCGGGCGGCAGATAGCGTACCAGTTTGGCACTTTGCATTTTGAGTTTTGTACATTGAAATTCTGCTGTGCAAAATGAGTCAAAACAATCGTAAAAAACTGTAAAGGTCTTTATGTTGGATGGACTTGGTGCAGAGGTAAAACTCATGTGTAAGTATTTTCTGAAGCCAACAAAAAAACTATAAAAGCCATTCTTTCTGTACACAATTGACCTCATTCAGTCTATTTAATACAGTGCTAGCATAATTGATGTGATATTATACTATGACATTCATATGTTTTTGTGCTGAAAAGCACTTTTAGAATAATAACAATGAAAGTTAAAAAAACATACAGTATACTCCAGGCTGACACGACAAAATCCGTTTTTGACTATTTCTGAGGCTGTTTCAAAGAGCTTCCATTTAAAAAAGTATATAATAAATCAATTTAGCATAATAACTGCGTACCAAACCTCACCGGCAGCAAGTGATGGGAGACTGAGGTTGAACCCAAAACTGGCTGGAGCACAATCATGTGCCACCAGCACTATTCTTTGGCGAACAAAGTCCTTTGACTCATATGACTCAATGGTTGACAGCACATTGTCGCTGCGCCCATCATAGGGTTCACTGGCACAGGGTCTCTCAGACACTGCTTTTATAAACACATTTACAGAATGTAATTTTTTGGGGTTAAATAAGGGTGGGGTCTTCGGAGCATCTGGGGTTGTTTTGACAGCACAAGCAATGTTTATGGACTGGGATGTCTGTGCGTCACCTAGGCAACTGCTGCGACCCCACAGTACTGCATCAGTTGTTGTTTTTAAGCCATAGCCATATACAGCAGCTGCATCTTTTAAAAGAAATGATGAACACATAAAATATATGTTCTGGGTCGTGTCATTGCGTGGGGTCACATGGACAAATGGGACAGTTGCTAGACTAAAGCTAACTAGCTATGCTTATCTTGACTTTATTACAGTAGCATGACTGGGATGTGCATTTCTCTCCATTCAATTAGCCACATTCACATAGCTAGTTAATATGGAGTACAGTTAAATCACCCATATTTGCTATAGGGAACGTTAGCTACATTATGCATTCCAACCAAATAGCTCCCCAAATTAAAGCTTGGGTTTTTAAAGCTGGGTGTAAATGTTCCTTCTTTATTAGCTAGACATTTCATTTACCCATATCTAGCTAGCTACTTATCCTGCTCCTACAATCACACTGCTTGGCAAGGGTCTGACTGGCCCTGATCTCTCCAAACAGTATTCTCGGTGGATAAGTAGTTAGATAGCCAGCTAGATAAGGATTACAATTATTTCCATGTCGCCAGAGAGGAAATAGGTGTAAGCACCCAAACTATGATAGCTGAGTAACATTTACTATGTTACCCAGTAGGTCTGTCAGATTCTGAGAAAATGCGTTGGATCCCAAGCATATATCGCAGGGGTCTGGCAAACTAAGTGAACCGTTGTTTAGTTTCCCCAAGTATCTTTGTTTCTCCTCCTTTGGAAATCCATGAAAATATTGACTCGTAATTTTTCTAGCTAGATAAGTAAACTGTTAACAAGGTAGCGAAGGTCATCTGTTTACAGCAAATCGTATGTATGGAGGGGTTTGAAATTTCCACTGAGCAATGACAGTTTGTTATTGTTGTCTTTGTAAAACCGTCTATAAAACAAAAAACATTTGATATTCCTAATTGTGCTGTCCACTTCCACCCCCCTCCCCTCCTGGGCTCACAGTCCAACACTGCCCTCATACCTAAAGTACACAAATAAAAAGAGCTTTACTTCCAGCTCTCTAGAGTTAGTTTAAGGAAATAAAATCTGTTTTAAATACACACCCGAAGGAGAGGAGCCATTAGAAATGAGAATGTGAAAAAACGAACAACGTTAAAATTTTTGTTTATTTATTTTTTTACTCTGCATGAAATAATTATAACTGACAATTACTCGGTTCTGTGTGGCTCAGTAGGTAGAGCATGGCGTTGGCAATGCTTAGGTTGTGGGTTCGATTCCCATTGGGACCACATATACTGAAAAATGTATGCATTCACTACTGTAAGTCGCTTTGGATAAAAGCGTCTGCTAAATGGCGTATATTATATTATTACTTTTCACAATGAAGCAATGAATCTATGGGCTCAATTTTCGTGCCAGCGTTATGCCCTAGCGCAGACGAATTGCCAGTTTTGTCTGTCGCAGACGTAATATTTCCCGTCTCTGCCGAGTTTGGCAATTTCGTGGTGCGCAATGAAGGCTTTTGCACGACTATGGGCTGTGCAGCGCAATAGGGGGTGTGACTATGAAAAACAGTCAGCGCTATGCAAGTTTGGTGTCAAATAATGCGTTTGCGTTAACGTCCTCTTAGAGCTGGCGCTCTGTGCAATTTGGTGACTTTATTGATGCGCCCATATGAACATAAGGTTATCTGAAAACACATGAGAATGTTTTGGGAATATTGTAAATTTCCCCCCACGTTGAGGCAAATCATCCAATCCATGGGTAACTTGCAAGCGTAATCAATTAAGCTAAAAACTATTTCAACAAGTTTTCTCTTGCCTCTTCACTTCACATCATTGAACCGCTTCCTACATTGGACCGTGGTTCTCAGAGGACCACCAGAGGATGAGACAGTGATTATGGCTGCCACTTCCTCCCAAGCTGCCTTCACATCATTAGCCCTTGGGGGCTTCTTTGGGGTGCCATAGATTCGCTCTTGCCGACTCTGCACCTCTCGCACAAGTAAATCGCTCTCCTCTTTGGAGAAGCGCTCCTTGCGCAGCCGCTCAAAACTTGCATCCATGTGAGGAAATTGCCAATTTCCTATAGCGTTAGCGCACTGGTATTTAAAGGGATAGAAAATAGGTGTTCTGATTGGCCATTATTACACCAAACCCCCACCACACATTAATCCAACCTCTTTGACAACTGCGCCGGAGTTGCGCTATCGTCCTAAATCACGGAATTACCCAAATTGTGCCCTAAAGCGCCACCGTCTATAGAATGCTGTAAAAGAGTGCTGAAAAACCTGGAAAAAGAAATCATATTTCACAGCTTCATATTTAATAATCATACAGCTTATTTATGAGTCTCTTATTTAACCAGCTTAAACAAGATTATATTGGCAAAACCACACATTCGCTGAAGTGAGACCCTCATAACAAGTTTGCAATGATAAAAATACATTTTTCTCATATTGGTGTTTCAGACAAATTAACCATTTTGTGGCCCTAAAAATCTTGTTCTGTGGGTTTTTCCAAATCTCAACCAAACCCCCACCACACATTAATCCAACCTCTTTGACAACTGCGCCGGAGTTGCGCTATCGTCCTAAATCACGGAATTACCCAAATTGTGCCCTAAAGCGCCACCGTCTTCACTTTGCGTCTGTGTTACCAACACCTTCCTAATTCACCAAAATAGGGCCCAAACACCCCTAAACACAGCGGCCCTAAACATCCTGAGGGTCTCTAGTTAGAGCAGCTGCAGACCTGACACAGAAGTGCAGTGTGCTGTGATATTCAGGAGAGTGGTGTGATATTCATGAGTGTGGTGTGTGGTCTGGTGTGATATTCAGGAGTGTGCTGTGTGGTCTGGTGTGATATTCAGGAGAGTGGTGTGATATTCAGGAAAGTAGGCTCATGGGACATTACCAGCTGCTGGCCCATGGGTCCCCACCCAGCAAACTGCAGTGGGGCGTTGCGCACCTCTGGGGGGTTCAGGTTCCATGTCTCCCTGCAGGAGACAGCCCAGTTACACATACAACACTGTATCTCCATCATGTCATGGACTTACACCACAGAGAGGCAATGAATGAAGACAATGATTTACTCAGTCAACCTTCCTGGGAAGCGTACATGTAGCCTGTTATCCATCCATGCTACTGCTTGCACACTAAAGACATTTAGGCACAACACAAGGCAACGTGTGCAGTGTTAATTTAAACTCTGACAGTGTTTACAGGGATCCAACAGGAACAAAATGTAGTGTCTTAATCTAAGGTGATTTGTGTCTTGCTTAAAGGCACAGCAGTAGTTCCCCACATGGGACTGAAACCAGCAGCCTCCCACTTACAGCTCAAACTCGTGAGTGTCATGCAGGATGAGGGAGCAAAGCAAAGCAGGGGAAATGTGCTCTTTAGAAGGGCCAAAACAAGGTAATTACTACTGTGTGCCTCGTAATGCTACTCTTTCCCACCAGAGGGCAGCAGAGACAGACAACTCGACCAAGGTACAGCTTCACACACCCAAACACTTAAATCAATAAGCACTTTGTGCCTTTTTATGATAACATCATATTGAGCTGAAGCAGTGAGTTAAGGAGGCATGTAATGATCAAGTTATAAATTGTAAGAACGCAAATTTAAAAAAAAGGGCTGCTTCAGTTTATGTTTAATTCAATGTCTTAGAATCAGCTCAGAAACACAATTGTATACAATTGCACAAATACTTTTAATGGAAATACACATAATTCACAAATACACATAAACACACAGACTTCTCAAAAGTGCAAATACGTACAGAGTCTCCAGGCTACAGATGATATAGAATGCTGTAAAAGAGTGCTGAAAAACCTGGAAAAAGAAATCATATTTCACAGCTTCATATTTAATAATCATACAGCTTATTTATGAGTCTCTTATTTAACCAGCTTAAACAAGATTATATTGGCAAAACCACACATTCGCTGAAGTGAGACCCTCATAACAAGTTTGCAATGATAAAAATACATTTTTCTCATATTGGTGTTTCAGACAAATTAACCATTTTGTGGCCCTAAAAATCTTGTTCTGTGGGTTTTTCCAAATCTCAATTTAGTATACAAGTACCCAGCAAAAATGAGAATATTCCACGTTAATGACAAGCATTCCCTGCTTACTCCTCATTTCCCTTCTTCCTTCTCCTCATAAAAAAAATAAAAAATAAAAAAACATTTTCATTGTTTCTGTTTCCCTTAGGGACTCTCCATCACCTGGAGCTCATATCACCTGTCTGGATGTCTCAAACTTTCCTCCAGCTCAACACTGATTAAACAGAGGTTCTGATTCGTGGTCCAAGCCTGTGTCTGAAAAGCTTAAATCCAATTTGGGATGGACTCTCTAATCCCCAATATGAAATCTGCCTCTATAAACCTAGGTGTTATATTTTATATATTGTTACATTTGGAACAACACACTGAAAAACTAGTCGAGTCTTGCCCTTTTCACCTCAGGAATGTATCTAGAGTTTATCTAGGGTTCTTCCTTTAATTTAAGGACAAAATCATCTATGTCTTCATCTCAACATGGCTAGACTACTGCAACTTTTTTATTCAAGTTTTACCCAGAAATCCCTCTCCCACCTTAAACGAGTTCAAAATTCACCTAGGCTTTTAACAAAGACAGACAAAAGGACTGCCCTGCACTGGCTACCTGTAGGATTTAAAATTAATTTAAAGATTTCATTAATTACTTAGCAATACATGGATTAGCCCCTAGTTACATCACCGGATTGTGAGTGTTGACTGTTGCAGAGGCAAAAGGGGGTGGGGCTAGACTCTGGAACACTGTACATTTACATTTACATTTTAAGCATTTAGCAGACGTTCTTATCCAGAGCGACTTACAAGATGTGCATTAATACATGGTAAGAACAATCATAGTTTGCGCAAGAGATCAGTGCAGTAATACAGCGATAGACATTGTTGTAGGCAGCTGCATACCATGCAGGAAAGGGTTAGTAAATGTTTTTTTGTTTTTTTGAGGAGTAAGCAAGGATACAAATACAAAAAGTATTGAACAATAGGCAGTGGTGATGACAATTGCTAGATGTACAGAATTCTGTGGTAGTGGAGTCTGAAAAGGTGGGTTTTGAGTCTCCTGCGGAAGATCGCAATTGCAGAAGGTCATTCCACCACCAGGTCAGGACAGAGAAGAGGCGAGACCGCGAGGATGGGACAGTCAGTTTGCCAGAGAAGGCGGAGCGGAGGCTGGGGTGTAGGGTGTGATGAGTAACGGGGAGAAGTTCCTCTAGCCGCTTGATAAGCCAGCACCAGTGATTTGAATCTGATGCATGCTGCAATGGGGAGCCAGTGCAGAGAGGAGAGTAGAGGGGTGACATGGGTGAACTGAGGTTGATTGAACACCAGACATGCGGCAGCATTCTGGACTAGTTGATGGCACAGGCCGGTAGGCCGGCCAGCAAGAAATTGCAGTCGTCCAGACGTGAGATCATCAGGGCCTGGACCAGGAGTTGTGTGGCCTTTTGGGTGAGGAACGATCCCCCTGTACATCTGGGTCTCTTTAAAATCCTTTTAAACCCATAGTTATATAAACTTCCTTTTAATTGTATGCACATTTTTTGATTCATTACTCCAATTGTGATTTTTATTTGTCTTTTTGAACTGTATTTAATTGTGTTGATTGTTTTTATTCTGTTTGATTTGTTTTTACTGTTTTATGATACTTCTTGCTTTTTTTACCAATTCTATCTAAGTTAAGCTTGTTAATGCTAAGTTATTGCTTGAAAAGTGCTTTTCATACACCCAAAGATCCCAAGATCTGTTTTTGTGTAGCTGTGTTGTGTTGTGCCTTAGCATTGGCTACAAAACAGAAAAGAGAGAGAGAGAGAAAGAGAGAGAGCACCACCCAAAAGAGAGAAAGAGAGAGAACACAACCCAAAAGGACACTACCATAACAGAGGCTGTTATGTTGCTTGCTGCTTGTCCAGGCTCACATGTGGCAAAGAAGGAAAGAGTTGCAGTGAAGTGAATGTGTGAGGACATATAGCCATGGCTCTGTGTCAGTGCGACATCAGGAGTAATTCTTTCACATTACACATACACTCCTTACATATTCTGTTTCATCAAAGGAGAGGGTACTTCTCTGACTGGTTAACACATTACTGTGAGTGGCCCTCATCTTGACTTTAGAAAGACATCACAAGTGCCATGCCTTTATGGCTCGGCTCTAAAGCAGGGTTCCTGCGTGCATTTGAGCCCGGGGAGCACTGCAGCCCAGCTCCTGAGGATGTGCTCCTAACATGCTCCTGCTCACAGCGGTGCTGATGGGAAATGAAGTCCAGAGACTGGGGCAAAGCATCTTCAAACCGGGCCTGAACTCTGCCTCACAGAGCACCTCCTCAGCAGTTCAGCCAGCTGGGCCCACACCAAGTCACCTCCGATTACAATTCTGAAAAGATTGTTCACTGTCAACAATTAAATGAAGCTCAAACTTAAAGCTATGGATAGCCTACCTGTCCATGGCAGGTAATAGAGCATATTCCTGGTCCATCTGGCCTCTAATTTCTGAGAGATATCTCAGTGTGTTTCCACCATCCCCTTCACCAGTGTACGATACAGCCCCACTCCCCCCTGATCACTCTCAGCCACACACTGTGGGTCCCAAAAGACATAACAAATATTGCATGTCATGCTGGTAATTTGGAAAAAAACATGCAAATAAATGAAGGGCTCTCACAGGGGCAACATTGTAGGCAAGCAGCACATGCTTCATGTCGGGGGACACCTCGTACTTGCTGGCTTTGTATGTATCCTGGTAGGGGAGAGGGGGAGGGAGGGAGAGATGGAGGTAGAGAGAGAGAGAGAAAGAGAGAGAGAGAGAGGGAGGGAGAGGGATAAAGAGAGAGAGGGAGAGAGAGAAAGAGAGAGAGAGCGGGGCAAAGAGAGAGAGGTAGCGGGAGAGAAGGAGAAAGGGAGGGAGAGAGCAAGATAAGGAGAGAGAGGGAGAGAAAGAGAAAGAGTGGGTGAAAGAGAGGGGAAGAGAGAGAGAGAGAGAAAGAGAGGGGGAGAGAGAGACCTTTAACCACACATAAGATTTTCATGAATGCGATTCTTAAATGACTGTGTTTGACAGACTGCTTCCTACAAAATTCAAACATGAACCATTAATCTTGCGACAAGACGTTGATTTCAAACAAATGTTATGTGTCTCCGACTTGGCCGTATCCAGCTTGATACCGCATTTTACGTGCCAAATGCGTGCCAAATGCTAACCAATGTCCCCAGGATTAAGGCTTAACACAGCACGCTTTGTCTTTGACTGTGAATAGTGAAAAAAAAAAAAAAATTCATTCTGCTTCTGTTTGTTAATATCAGAATGACCAAGCTTGTTAGGTTGTGTAAGTAACAAATCAACCAAAGCTAGCTTAGTCTCATTGGATATGAGTAGTACTCTATAGAAGTACTCTATTGCATACAACATTGCTGTAAAAGTAAATGGAACTTAAAAACAAGAACTTGTTTTTCAATTCCACATTCCAAAAACTGAATTTATGGTCAAAGGGACTCACAAACTTTTTTTGCTCCACCAAAACATTCTTCTGCTTTGTCTCCACATTGAGGACGGCCACATCTCCTTCACGCAGGCGGAACAACAGCTCGCTGCCTGAAGACACAAGATAGAAAGACATTAATCAGGGTTTGACAAAACCAACCTGCTACCACTGTCAGGAGCGGTGTCAGAAAACCAGTCGCGGACCCAAGAATGCAATAATGTTCTTTATTGCAAAAACAACAGGCAAAGTTCATACGGGAGCAATACATTTACATTTTACATTTTAAGCATTTAGCAGACGCTCTTATCCAGAGCGACTTACAAGATGTGCATTAATACAAGGTAAGAACAATCATAGTTAGCGCACAAGATCAGTGCAGTAAACAGCAATAGACATCATTGCAGGCGTCTGCATATCATACCTGTAACACTGGGAAAGAAAAGGTTAGTGTTTTGTTTTTTTCCCCGTTTTTTTTTAAGTACAGTGTAGAACAAGTAAACAGTGGTGACGACAGATTGACTAGATGGACAGTGTTCAGTGGTAGTGGAGTCTGAAGAGGTGGGTTTTGAGTCTCTTGCGGAAGATTGGAAGTGATTCCGCAGTCCTGACCGATTGCGGAGGTCGTTCCACCACCGAGGACCAGGACAGAGAAGAGGCGAGACCGCGAGGAGCGGCTGCCAGGCGCCCGGAGGGATGGGGCAGTCAGTTTGCCAGCGGAGGCGGAGCGGAGGGGTCTGGGCGGGGTGTAGGGAGTGATGGGTGACTGGAGGTATCTGAGAAGCAGAAGGAGGTCTGTCATCAACGTGCGCCCTTGTTCAGCGCAGTCTGCACAAGAGACCGTCCCTGCAGACCAAACCTCTACAAATATTGAAAAACAAAATCAATACTAGTCGGCTAATCAAACTGTCAGGACACACGCCTCTTTTAGATATTCACAATTCGTACAGTCTGCTTCCAGGATTAATCATCAAATTTTCATGAAACTAGCACCTCTCCAGGAACCTCCTGTCCCCCTCCTAAAAATGTGGTATTTGGGGTGACATTGAAAAGCACACGTGAGAGGTGTCCCACACACGTCAGAGGTGTCCCACACACGCGCTCACAGCCACACGCTCCACACCTCCCCTGTGGGGTGCTCTCTGTCACCAGACCCTCTCGGGAGAGCGCGACAAAGACAGAAATGGAGAGTTATTTCTGTATTTCCCCCAGCCCCAGATGAAAAGCTTTGCCCTTCAGGAAACACCCATGATAAAATTTCACAGGCGTGATAGACGAGAGTCCACTCTGATCGATTAATCCTGCTTTTTCCTGCAGCAGCAGGCTTGAAGGCTGAGCAAACGTTGCACCGCCATCATCTCAATATGAATTATACATCCTCCATCCCTCCCAAATAAGAACGATTGAGGAGAAATATCACTATTACCAACACAACAGCATTCATCTGAATTATGAATACGAGAATGAAGCCATTGGTGTTCGGTGTTGAACCGAATACAATCAGCATCGTTTCAGTACCAGGGAAATATAGTAGGGACACACTGGATCAATACGACAAACTGAAGCAACAATAAGCAGTGCGTAGGGAATATCACATGACATGAGGTGAACAGGAAAACTCTTTTTCTTATGTTCCTCAGATTGAAGTGGTTTACGTTGTGTAAAGTTCAAAAATCACAAAATCATAATGCTCTGCACCCACCCCTGCACCTAATTTCCTGTACCTAATTTCTCTGTTATGGTGGGCAAGGTAAATGCCAATAAATTCAAAGCCATTCTGAGTGATCACTTTCATCCTATGGTGAAGCATTTCTATCCTGATGGGAATGGTCTCTTCCAGCATGACAATGCCCCCATCCACAGGGCACGAGTGGTCACTGAATGGTTTGATGAGCATGAAAATGATGGAAACAGGTCATACATCCTGAAAATTCTTTGGAGATTCTCCAGAACACAGTACCCAAATTCATTCTCTCAACGTCCCTCTCCCCCCAAGCCATCTCCAGCTCTGTTGACCCTTACCTGCTGGCTGCTTTCAAAACGGCTATCAGACCTTCCACCTGTCAAACCTCACCTCCTCTATCTCGCCAATGGTACCTGTCATGCCCTCCTCCTCTCTTTCTCTGCCTCTTTCTCTTTCTCTGATGTTTATCTCTCTCTCTATCTCTCCCTCTCTCCGTCTCCCAGACTCTCTTGCACTTCCTGTTTTGACTCAATTTTTTAGTTTGATACACAAATAGAAAGCTTGCATCTTAAGTTGTAAGCTGTTAATGTTTTATGGCTCTGTGTCTAATAATATTTTAAAAACATGTGACTAAACTAATGTAATATAATAATAAAACTATTTCTCATTTCCTCAAAAGTTCTCCTTTTGGTGTTTCTTATGACGCCAATAATATTTGATGTTGACAATGATGATGAATATTGATAAAGAGTAAGATCATGCCAGATATTATGACAGTAGTGATGACTTCCCCTTCACCTCCCCCTCAGTGGCCCTCTTCTCTTAAACACATTTACTCACATATCAGGGTTTGATAACCTACATATCCCCCCACTCAGTCCATTCATAAATCATAGGTCTCTTGAACATGAGCTACCATGTGCCGCATTCTGTACAAGTGTCCTCATGCATATGCCCCTCCCTCTCTATTGAAGAATAAAGCCAGTCTCAGCTTAAAAATACATCTACATAAAATTAATTATGACCCTTCATGGCATTAAAAAACAGTCCCTACATATGCCCCTTCTCCCCCTCCCCTCTTCACTGTTCCCCACAGCTTCAGGACTCTCTATTCTCTCCTACGTCTCCCACACTCTACCTGGTGCCCTACTTCAGTAGCCTGCCTCACCCTTTCCATTTTCTCTCCCTGCCCTCTCCCAGCTGTATGCTCATGGATAATCTCTCTCCAACTACGCCTCCACATGGCGACACACAAAAGCCTATTCAATTCATCTCTATTTAGTACAGTGATTCATATAGCGCTGAACTAGACGTTGTTTACTCAATCCCATCACCCTGTGCTGTTGACTCTGTGACATATTCCGGCTGATTTCTGGGAGTCCTGGAGCACTGCTGTTCAGCACCATTAACTCCTGAGTTGTCCTGAAACAGCGTTCGATTGATCCCAGGACATTAGGGTGTGCAAGGCTGATGGCACGGACCTCACCTACTGCGTACATACACACACACACACACACACACACACACACACACACACACACACACACACACACACACACACACACACACACACACACACAGCAACACACACACACACACACACACACACACACACACACACACACACACACACACACACACACACACACACACACACACACACACACACACACACACACACACACACACACACACACACACACACACACACACACACACACACACACACACACACACACACACACACACACACACACACACACACACACACACACACACACACACACACACACACACACACACACACACACACACACACACACACACACACACACACACACATACACACACACACACACACAGCTAAGGGTCATAACCCAACTCTACCTCATCAGCTGGAGATTCTCACCTGGTGGAAAGAGGGGGTGAGCACAGACATTCTTTCTATCTTTGTTGTTTAAGTTTAAAATTGTTTTGGTGTCATTATGAATGTTCTTGAGGTGGACATGGCCAAAGTCAGACAATTAACAGTCATGATGGAACAATGTGTCCAACTTAATCAACTCTGTACTGGGTGGAGTCAGAATACTTTATCAATCATATGAACCAATCTAAAGACGTTGCTCTGCAGAGCCAAACACTATAATTGGTTCAGATCAGTGAGTCACACATCACAGCTACACCCATGCCAGGGCTCATAAATCAAAATGGAGGCTCCTCTAGACAAAGGTGTGGAGGATGGAAGAATTCATGAACATAGACAGATGAGTCATTCTAGGAATTAAGACTGAAGTCTTGTTTTTGGAGAATCGGATCGCATTGGGTTGGATTGGATCAGATTGGAGGATTTGAGGATAAATATATGAGGAGTGTGAACCTTGCTCTGAAACAGCCTGACAGACACACAAGGTTTTGTGTCCCCTGTGGGGACAATGGCTTTGTTTATATCACAGTTGTGCTTTTTTATCTGATGTTTTTTCCCCTCTGGTGAAGGTAACACTGGACAGTTGATCCTTTTGTTGTTCTCCTGAACCGGGGCCTCCGTGAAACCAGGACCAAGATGCCTCTCCCTCACCTAATAAAGAGGATTCTTAAATGGCGCAATGAAGGAATTACAGTGCCACTGAGTAACAAAATCGAAGTTCCTTCTCAACGCAGTAAAGCTGCCTTAAATCTTGGCTGCCCTCTGGCCCAGGTACATAAAGACGAAATGGGATCATAAAATTCTCACTGCAACTTTAATTAAAGTCCCCACACTTTAAGCCTTATCACTACATTGTGGACATCATCCTTGTACAAATGCTTTTTTCACTACATTTAAAAATCAGATGATTGTGTGCAATGGTACATAATGTAGGTGTATTTTCAAGGTTTAAATGGTGAGATTCAACAAAAGTTGTTAAATTCAGGGTTTGTGATCAATGTCTCTTTTTGTTCAGAATTTCAAGTAAACATCGGAGGAAATCTAAGTAAGACTCACTGCCACTGAATCCCACCCAAAGAGCAGTTTGGGAGTTTTTATTTGGATTTATAGATATGAGCAATGATGAATCAAGGTCATTGTTGAATCTAATTTCTCAGGACGATGCAGTGTTGAACGCCTCCTGCACAGTGCAAATTATCCTGAAAATAGTGACAACCGTGCATAAATCTCATTCTGCTATCGCTTGCACACAGATATTTCTATTTTACAGATTTCCATAACAGATATTTCTGCACTGTGGTCCTCATCAACAGCAGGAATAGACGCAAATGCAGGTAGACCCAAAGAGGGTTGAATTGAACAGCCACTGTTTTAGCAAATAGAGAGTGACATTTGCAACCATACGCAAATATGCTGGTAGAGGAAGCTAAAGTCTTGCAGTAAGCTTGTGGATTTAGAGCATGTACTTTATGTGTGTGTGTGTGTGTGTGTGTGTGTGCATGTGTGTGTGTGTGCGTGTGCATGTGCGTGTGCGCGTGTGTGAGTGTGTGTGTATGTGTGTATTCTCTTACTATCCAAATTTAGTGCCACAAACTGCTACTTATAGTTAAGGTTAAGTAATAACATATTAAGTGATAACATATCTCTTTTTACATTTTTATTACAGGGGTTTGTTCATTTTCAACTTTCATGGTCAAAGTCAAACTGATTGAAATGTTATGAAGCAATTTTCTTCAAAGTGCCCCTTTGCCCATCGATTTACAAGTATCTGACGGTTTCTGCTCCTTCAACCGGAAATAATAATCATTCAAAAAGAGCTCCTACTGTTTTATGTACGGTCCTTATATTTAGGAAGGCATTCCATATCGTTCTCAATTCTTACACATAAGGATAAGGTTAGTAGTCACAGAAATGATCAATTCATTCATCATTCAACATAAAAATAAAAATAAACGTTCTTAAATGTGGCACTCAACATTAAGGAAAAGGTGCCATTCAGTATGAACCAGATGGTAGCCTGTGTCCCTGAATGTGTCAGCTGTCCAGTGCTATGATGGATGGATTTATCCCCACAGCTGGGCTTTAAATTCCAGCTTTAAGACCTGAATCGCTTTTCATAACACACAGTGCTGTGCCTGTCAGTGCAAATGCAAATCATTCTGCAACCAGATGTGGAATATTTAAGGGAAATTCCAACAGGCTGTTTATTAAGTGCATAACACGCAGTGCTCCCTGTTCCACACCTTGTTATTGCTTTACGGTTCTCCTCCAGGCAGGTGTGTGCTGCGGTTTCACTGATTACCTTAAGTCTGTGGCGGAATTCCTTTCTCACGGCCTGCCGTTACAGTGGGACTGACACAAACTTTCTCCCTGAGTTAGAAATTAGCATTTTTGTGCCAAGCTCTGGGGTGTTGCTAGCAGCCGGGCAGTGAGGACATCTGTATGAATATGGTAATACAGAGCACCTCAGGGAGCTGCCAGCCCTGGGGCCAGCATGGAGGCATTAACTCCTTCCTTCTGTGATCATTATCTCTGCCTCTCTGCCTTGTTTGGGGGTTTCGCCTATTTCTCTCCTTTGCTAAACTTGACATAAGCAGACACCCCTGAAATTCAGGGCCTGAATAATGTATTATTTAAACAAAGTTTCATCAAGTAAGTGATGAAAAAAGTGAGGTCAGTGCAACTGCAGATATCATTTTACAGAAACATAATCTGTACAATTTAATAAATCAGGCAGATCCCTGGGCTAAACAAACTATGGGAACAATTCATGTAAAAAGCACAGCTTACCAAAACAAGATAACAACAAAAGAAGAATTAAGGACTCCATTAAAAATATATTTTTTTCTCCTAAATAAAATTTTCCGGAAGCAAATACTGCCAGGGCAATTATCTCTGGTGAATTGATTCAAAGTGCTGCACAATTCAAAACCACTAGATCCCATCAGCCTAAAGCATTATTAACACACATTATCGAGTGCGCCACCGGCCCTCGTCAAGGTTAAAAGACGCTCATTCCCCCAATCATGCATCTGTTTACTTTCTGCCACTTAGTAAATCTCTTTGCACGTGGCCTGCATGAATATAAGAGTGAAACTGTGAGTCCACATGGACTCAGGACAAGCAAGCGATAACCATCGATATGGAAGCCATCACCCGCCACCATTACGTTTCAATATGGAAGCCATCACGTGCCACCATTACGTTTCATTAGCTCTGTTTACTTATCTTTTTTGGGGTGGATTGAAGAACATTAATTTGTCCCTTTGATTTCAACTCATATTGTTTCTTCATTGTATTGTTTATAAGTGTTAAGACAATCATCTTCTCTTCATTTGAACTACTCAGGGTGTCATGTATGGCTTTCACTGAATGAATAAAGTGAGTGCTGAATATGCTCTAGAGATTGGCAGTATTGTTTCAGTATCAGCAGTACTGAAGACTTCATAAATTGTAATTTGACGGTATTCTATTTATACAATTTATACAGCTTACCATGTCACTTTGGCTATCAGAGGCACATAAAAATATGATGCATTGATTACATGTGTAATGATACAAAATCATTTTACAAATATATTTTTGTTATGAGTTTGCAAGTGAGCTAGAATATATATGACGTTGTGTGTTAAATGTTAAATGTGGAAATGTTAGTGAATCATACACATTGTTTGGGGGTGGGTGAGTCTTTTGACATGTATTAAGTGAGTTAGAAAAACAGCACAGGATAAATTAGATAACAACATAAGGATAATATTCATGCCCCTAAGCCCTTGAATGAGGATCTAACACACCAATGCTGTGTGGAATTAATGTATTTTTGCCCCAGAGTGGGGTACATGCTGGAATCATGGGCCATCTGGGGTGGATTCTAGGGATGTTCCGAAGGACATACGGGGTGCTGCAATGTCCTGCAACATTTTCATGAAGAAATATACAGGCAGGTCCGCCATTATTGGCACCCTTGATAAAAATGAGCAAAAAAGGCTGTAGAAAATAAACAATACAGGTTATGAGCTATATGTTATGCTTTAAAAAATTATACATTAATATTATTTTATACTTATACCTGACTGTGCCTGTGCTGGTTCCTGCAGAGTTCTAATGAATATGAAAGAGCTGAAGTTGTGACCGCACACTAAAGGCATACTGCTGTTTTAATCAGTTCAGTATGGAAGAACGTCTTCCTCTTTATCTCAGCCCATTGCCATGGTTTCTGAGCTCAACTAAGCAATGCCCATCTGCACTTTGGGCTTCACAAATCTGGGGAGGACTGATGGCTTCAGCTCACCACCATTAATCACAAGAGAAATGATTTTGTATATAATATACATGTACCACAGCTATGCATTGCTGCTGAAATTTCCAGTTATTGTTCCTCAAAGTCATCCATAACCTGCACAATGAATGTGGTTTGATCAGATGTTATCTCATGTGTTAGGATAAAAGATAACAAGAGAGGGATCTCATTGTTTGTGGTAATGAAATGGTCCCACTGGGGCTATTAATGAGCTACAGCCTCTTTTTCAGAAAACACAGAAGCATGAAATGAAGCGAGGAGAAAAAACACGTCTCCACCAAAGTGCTTGAGCCGTAGTCTCCGTGTTCCATTATGAGAGGCAGAGCAACATGAAGACATGATTACCAGCAGCATGCTGCATACGGAAGCACACACAGTCCACAGATGAGCCCTGCACTGAGCCCGGTTGCCATTTTAAAACCTGTCAATCGGCAGCTCTGTGCAGGCTCATCAAACTGTGCCCGCCACAGCTGTCTCCATAGAGATGACCTCCATACCATCCTTCAGAAAGGATTCTTGTTACGACCTGAGCGGGTGAGCCGAGATGGATGCACGGTGTCACCTATCTGGGTGTGAACTAGTGATGCCTCTTTGCTCACAATGTGTATATAGATATTCAGGATTATACTGCTTTGATTGCACCTGCCTATCATGTGTTATGTCTTATTATGCACTGGTTAGATTACATTAGATTAGATTAAAGGCTTGCTGTGATGTTTCTGAGAGTGAGACTGTGATGTTTCTGAGAGTGAGACTGTGATGTTACTGAGAGTGAAGCTCTGTGATGTTACTGAGAGTGAAGCTCTGTGATGTTACTGAGAGTGAGACTGTGATGTTTCTGAGAGTGAGACTGTGATGTTACTGAGAGTGAAGCTCTGTGATGTTACTGAGAGTGAGACTGTGATGTTACTGAGAGTGAGACTGTGATGTTACTGAGAGTGAGACTGTGATGTTACTGAGAGTGAGACTGTGATGTTACTGAGAGTGAGACTGTGATGTTTCTGAGAGTGAGACTGTGATGTTACTGAGAGTGAAGCTCTGTGATGTTACTGACAGTGAAGCTCTGTGATGTTACTGAGAGTGAAGCTCTGTGATGTTTCTGAGAGTGAGGCTCTGTGATGTTTCTGAGAGTGAGGCTCTGTGATGTTTCTGAGAGAGTGAGACTCTGTGATGTTTCTGAGAGTGAGACTCTGTGATGTTACTGAGAGAGTGAAGCTCTGTGATGTTTCTGAGAGAGTGAAGCTCTGTGAGGTTTCTGAGAGAGTGAGGCTCTGTGAGGTTTCTGAGAGAGTGAGACTGTGAGGTTTCTGATAGAGTGAAGTTTTGTGACAAACTTCCTTTAAAAACTAAAGCTACTAATTTCTCTTAGTCACTGATTTGTATGAACAAAGGCTTCACTCCATGTATAAAAGCACTATGATTGGTAAAAATAATCAAATAGTCATTGCCTGGCAAGTGAGCACCTATTGGATCACCATTGGCAAAAGCTATCAGTACCCCAGTGTTCTGCAAATAGCCAATACAGCTAGCAGCAGGACCATTTGCCATTTACCAACTATTTTGGCCACTGTGTGCACACGAGCTGAGTGAAAACAGGCCATCTCTCAGCCACTGACTCGTCTGAACTAATGGGAAACTCTCAAGCACCATGACATCAAACAGTTATTTGATCAGTTCAAATCAATAAGTTGCTGATGACAGGTTGTGTCTTCACCTACTTTTTAGACTCACAGAGTTTCACTCTCACATAATTCAGTCTTATGTCACACTCACCGCTGATCCACTTAGCATCTGGGTCATGAACTTTAAACCCTCTGCTGATGTCTTCGATGGATACTTTGGCCTTGAGGCCCAGAGAGTCGTCCTCGTCTGCAAAAACAAGAGGGGAGGGAAGTCAGCATGTTGTTCAGAGGACAATCACACGGTCTGACCACTCTATAACCACAACGCCACCGAACCAGATATGGTCCGACCACTCTATAACCAGAAGGCCAGATACGGTCTGACCACTCTATAACCACAAGGCCACCGAACTAGATACGGTCTGACCACTCTATAACTACAAGGCCACCGAACCAGATACGGTGTGACCACTCCATAACTACAAGGCCACCGAACCAGATACGATCTGAACACTCTATAACCACCAAACCACTGGGCAGTCCTTCTACATGATCTGGTCGCTATATAAACAAAAGGCCAATTAACCATTGTGTATGGAGAAAGGGTTCCACTTTTTATGTTGATGGCTTTATGGTGAAATTTGTTTTGTTTTTCAGGTATTGCTAAACTAATAAGAGGAGTGCCTGTAACTGTTTACTGTGACAAACAGAAGTGTAGTTTGGGAGACTCCACCCATGTCAGGCTAGAGGAGATCCAACACTCCTTAGAGGTTTGAAACAAACAGATGCAGCCTGTCCTTAAAGAGGTCACCTTAGCAGAGTCTAAGGCAAGTTCTCTCAAAATACTGTCAGAAATAGCTCCAGTTCCCTGGAGGAGGAGGGGCTTCATACACATGGGAAAGAGCCCAGATGAGAGGGTCGAAACAGCACTTAAGGGAGTAAAAACAAAGTCACACATCCCCAAAAAGGAGGGGTGATGGCAGGGTTTCAAACAAACAAACATCAGGATTTACTATGGATTTGTTTTGCTGCCAGCTGATCATGCAGGATTTGAACCAGATGAAAATGACATACATAACATCAGACAAGATATGGTCTCCCATGGATGTTCATGGGAAACATGCTTCATTTAAAAACTAAAAACAGGCATGGCCCAATCAATGTTGAGCCGGAGAAAACGTGAAGACCAGTGTTGATGAGCAAGCTGTCTCACATGGATTTGAGGGTGTTTATGTTCCTAATTGTGCTGCATGAATTGTCACATGACCAGCCTGGCAGAAGTAAAAAAAACAACCTCAATTGTGATGAGATTTAAAGGGGTATGAAAAGCCGATACAGTAGAACCTCAGAGATACGAATGAATTAGGAATGTTACTCAAAACTCTGAAATGTTCATAACTTCAAAATGTCAAAATACACTCATTTTAAGAATTTGAATCCTTTATTAATTTGAATAGTTACTTACATTACCGGAGACTTATTTTTTAAATAGGCTGCTCTCATGCTGTACTTATAAACCCTTATTAAAGTAACAATAATCAAAACAACCATCATCAAGATCTCAATAGAACATTCATAAATGTTTTCATATGGAGATGACGACTCCAGCACCAAAGCTATGTTCCAGTCAAAACACACAGTGCCGCTGTGGAGCGCCATACATACAAAAATATAGAACAAATCTATACAAATCAACATTCCTTTTCAGGGGGAATAGACATGCTGGCATAACTGTCCTCTCCACTAATCCAGGAAGAGCAGCACTACTTCTGGCTGGGAGCAAGGAAACAGTGTGCAATCTAATTAGCTGGATCAAGGGCCAGGTTACTACACATAGGTTTGGTGAGGTTATCTGGATCTGGTTATCCGTTTTTGCAATGAATGTTGAAAGGGCTCTGCGCAGATTCATTCATCTCTATAGTGTGTGGACAGTACGCTCTGTACACAAGGTGTGATATGGAGAGGGGGTGATGACCTTGGGGAAGGCAAAGGGCATCATTGAAGTACCCTTGGGATTTAATGTGTTATAAAAAGTGTTTTCTTACAAATGCAAAGCTGTTCATTATTTATCTGATATACAGTCATGGCCCAAAATATTGGCACCCTTGCAATTTTCTCTAAAATAAGTTGAAATTGACAAAAGTATTTGGACTCCATATTGGATTCGTTATTTCACTGTTAATAATACAGAAACTTTGTTTTTGATTCAGAACTTAACATATCCTTTTAAATCATAAAAGAAAAGAAATGGCATTGACAAAATTATTGATACCATACATTTAATATTTGGTAGCACAGCCTTTGGAGAAAATAATTGCAGTCAAGAGCCTCCTATAGCCATTAATTAGATTCCTACACCCCTCTATTGGCAGTTTGGCCAACTCTTCTTTTGCAGACTGCTCCAGTTCTCTCAGATTTGAAGGGTGCCCTCTCCCAAATGCTGTTTTCAGATCTCTCCACAGGTGTTCAATGGGATTGAGATCAGGAGTCATTGCTGGCCACTCCAGAACAGTCCAATGTTTTCTCTGGAACCATTCCTGGGTGCTTTTGGATCATGTTTTGGGTCATTGTTCTGCTGAAGGAAACATGGCCTTCAACTGATGCATAGTTTTCTGACACTGGGTAGCACATTTTGCTCCAAAATGCCTTAGTAGTCCTCTGATTTCATGATGCCCTTAATATGTTCAAGGTGTCCAGTACCAGAGGCAGGGAAGCAGCCCCACAGCATTATGGAACCTCCACCATATTTGACTATAGGTAGGGTGTTCTTTTCTTTAAAAGCTTAATTTCCTCATCTGTAAACAAAGTGCTGATCTGCATTGCCAAAGAGCTCTAATTTGGTTTCGTCGGTCCATAGAACATTTTCCCAGAAGGATTTAGGCTTGCTTAGGTGGGTCTTGGCAAAGATTAATTGGGCCTTCCTGTGTTTATCTTTCAGCAGTGGGGTCTTCCTTGGCCTCCGACCATAAAGTCCTTCTTGGTTCAGTGGCCGGTGTATGGTATGGGCTGAAACCATTACACCAGACCTCTCCAGGCCAATGGTTGCACCAACCCTCGATGACATCTGAGATACATTTTCCTCTTACCACCATGTCCTGGGAGATTCTTAACAATTCCATGAGCAGCAAACTTCTTGATAATATTGCGAACTGTGGAAACAGGAATGCCAAGGTCTCTAGAGATGGCCTTGTAGCCTTCTGACAGCTTATGTTTTCTGATAATGGTTTTTTGGACATCCTCAGACAGCTCTTTTCTCTTCACCATTGTCACAGAGGAACAGGGTAGCAGAATGGACTATTTTCTCACTTTAAAATTCATAATTGGTTACTTTATGTCACGAATGGTACCGGAAAACCAGGCGCGGACCCAAAAAATGCAATAATGTCCTTTATTGCGTAAATAACAGGCGATGATCAAACAGAAGCAATCAGGGCAATACAGGCATCCAAAGAGTGATCGGGGACAGGCAAAGTTCGTTCCAGGCTTCAGCTGTGTCAGAGGCAGGCAAGACGTGGTTCGGAAGCACGAACACGAACACGAGGAAACAGAACACGAGGAAACAATTATAATTATAATTATAATAAGTGTTCTTTTGTGTCCTGAGAGCAGATCATGGAGCTCCAGCTCTAAATCAGGCATTCTTGATTATTAAAATAACAAGCAAGGGGCGGCAGATAGCGTAGCGGTCTAAGGCATCATATTTTGGCTGGTCTGATACGGTGTGCACTGCCTGTCAGGGACATGGTTCGAAACCCCCATCTCTACCAGACCGGCCCTGGTTGTCAGCCCCGATAGGGGGCGGCATTTCGCTGTCCGCCCCAGTGGAAGGGGGAGGGTGAGCCGCCTCGGGTCCGCACATGGGTGGGCGAATTCCGTCTCGAAGAAAATAAAGAGGAGCGGCAGACTCGTGTGGGGAGGGTAAATCTAAATAAATGGAGGATATAATTGTCTACTAAATTGGGAGAAAAATGGGGAAAAAATCTGCAACAATTTTTTTTTTATAGAATAAGATAAAAAAATTACAAGCTGCTTGAATTGAACATTAAACCTGGTACAAAAACAAACACAGGCAGAGACCTGTGTGCTAGAGCTCTGAGATATACAGTATTAGAGGGGAGGGGCATGTGGTGTACTTGCTAGGGAGGAGGGATGGTGACTCAGAGGTTGAAGGTTCAAATCATCAGTGGAGCTGTTCTGTTCTGTGGTATCCTTGGGCAAGGTACTGCATCTGCATTCAAAAAACATATGGATGGAATACTGAAGAAATCTTTATGGAAGCCACTCTGGATAAAGACATCTGCTCAGAAAAATATAAAAGTGTTACTGTCTCTGCCAGACAATGCAATTATGAAAGTTCTGTGAAAAATGTTTCATTAAGTTGGCAATGAGTTATTGTCCTGGCGTGTGTCTTTATGTTGTGTTAACTGCTATGCAAATTCACATTGTAACACATGTTGTTATATTTCCTAAATTGTTAGTTAGTATTAGTTATATTTAGGGTTAGGATAAGGTTAATGGTTTGACTTAGAGTAAAGGGCAGAGCTGGAGGTTAGAGTTAGGGTCAGGATGAAGGAAAGGAATAGCCAGATTCCTGTGAAATGACTATGTTGTTGCTATGTAACCATGTGCTTGTTATGGACTAGTTCCTAGAGTAATTACAATATTATTACACTGGTAATATAAGGTCAAATTAATATAAAAGCTTACCAAAAATATCCCCTTGGAGAACAAAATCAACCTTGAGCAAGAGTGGCCCAGAACACATTGGGACAGTAGCACTAATCCAGGAAAAGGGGTATTAAGGCATGTTAATATGTGTCCATTCCGGTAATGTGTCCAAGAGACGGTAGCGCACTTGCAGTGCAGATGTAAAAGAGGTTGGTTTAAGAAGAATAAATGGCCTGTGGGTGTGGCGAGGGCCTGGTTCATTATGCAATGAAATGGAGTATATAATTGGACATTGTATAATGTGGCAATAATAAGTTCAACTAAACTAATGTGAATGTGAATTTGATTGAAAAGCGCTTTTCTCAGTAGGAAACTAATATCGTTTTTTGGAAGAGGAAACGGCGTGTGCTGCACATTAGTTTAGTTTAGTTTGTGCATTTTGATCAAAGTCACATATATTAAAATGTGTTTATTAACAATATTAACTATGTTTCATTGATGTACTTGTGATGCTCTGCATAGGGTGACCAGGTATCCCGCATTTTGACTCACTGTCCTGCATCCCACAACGACTGTTACGTCTCCGTCCCGTCCTGTCCACCTCCCTTGTGATTGTTAATTGTTTTATTATTTTCAATTATCCCGTTATCATTCCCTCGTTACCACTCATCATGTTCACCTGTTGCCTATTCCGGCACACCAGCCTCCCATCAAGTTCATCAGCCCTGCAGAGTATATGTACCCTGGTTTCCCCTTCATTCGGTGTCAGTTCGTTGTGTGTGTGTTTTCCCTGCCTGGCTCCTTCCCCGTTGGTATCCAGTAGTTTTTCGTCCTGCCTGTCCTGCCTGTCCTGCCTGTCCTGCCTGTCCTGCCTGTCCTGCCTGTCCTGCCTGTCCTGCCTGTCCTGCCTGTCCTGCCTGTCCTGCCTGTCCTGCCCTCGGACCAGCCAGCTCCCTGCCCTGCCTCCAAGCCAGCTTCCCTACGTGCTTGCCTTCGTCTGCCCTTACCTGTGTTCCCCTGTTCCAGTCCTTGTGTGTATTTATTTATTAAATACCCTCACCTATATCATCCTGTGTCATCGTCCTGCGCTTGGGTCCAACCTGCATTCACCTGCGTATCCAGTACGTAACAACGACAGACTTTGTCCTGAATAATAAAATATCTTTGTTTTGTTATTCATTATTTTATTAAGTAATATTCTTTACCCCGCTCAACAATATCATTTCCATATCAATAAACATTTCCATTAACGTTAAAAACAAAAATAAAAAAATACTCTCACTTGTGTTTTACACATGACTGAAGTGCAGACTAATATTTGAACTGCGCTTTCTCGCTAAAATCTCACTTACTCCTGTTGCTATGCCACACTGTCATAGAATCCCCTCCATATGGCAGTGTGTGGTATTTTTTCACACTCTGTACTTCTAAACAAAACACATAGGACTCCCAACACTGACTATTTCCATGTTTACCATGCAAGCTATCTACCATAAATCCTATATTATCTTTGAAGCTCCCTCTCAAACCGTCTTAGAGATGGCTTCAGATTGCTGTGCTTCAGTAAAATATTAATGGTTCCATAAAGATTCTGAATGAAAAATTTACAGAAGTTGTTTCTTTTTGAATGTGTTATTTTTATTAGGCTATATTATATCATATTTGTATGTGTTATTTTTTTGCTCTTGGCTGTTGACTACTGTTGGGGCACACATACAAGTTCTCCAGTGACACAACCTCATCTCAATTGTATGTGCAGTAGCTTACCAAAAATATCCCCTTGGAGAACAAAATCAACCTTGAGCAAGAGTGGCCCAGAACACATTGGGACAGTAGCACTAATACAGGAAAAGGGGCAAAATGGACCTGTTAGGACCAGCTGTGTTTATCTGGCATGTGTGTTGTGCCTGGAACATCACTACACACATTACCCTGAACCACACACAGACACACATACACATACACACACGATGATTTACACCCTACTATTATGATAATTTTTCCCTCTAATAGCAGATTCCACTATGAATACTATAAAATGACAATTCTTGTTCAGATATGAGAGGAAAATTAATTCTAAGATTTTTACAATAGATTTTTTGTTGTTTCTGCAACAGATAATTGTGTATCCAAATATCCAGAAATCAATCCAAAACATTCTATAAATCAGTGCTGTTGATCAAATCTATTCAACCAGAGTCACACACACACACACACACACACACACACACACACACACACACACACACACACACACACACACACACACACACACACACACACACACACACACACACACACACACACACACACACACACACACACACACACACACACACACACACACACACACACACACTTACTTGGGGGGAGCGGAACCATGTGCAGAGACTGAGAGCGACAGGTGGTGGTTACCCCAACAAAGGGTATTCTTTGAATTTTCTTTCAAAATAAACCAAACGGCTTCCAAAGGCCAGATTGCAAAAGTGCACAAAACGTATAAAAAACAAAGGAACCTTGAGAGGCTAACAATAACACAGCTATGGCATGGACATTCACACAAAGACTAAGCACAGAAACGCAGACAGCCAGAGTTTAAATAATGAGAACATAATTGGGCACAGGTGGAACACAATCAGGAGACACAATTGGAAACACTCAAAACAATCAAACCATTAATCAATTAAACAATAAGACAATCAGGGAATAATCAAGTGTAGACACAGAGAGGGAACAGCACAAAGTTCAGGTGGTTGTTTGGCGGCCCCTGGTGGAGGAAGCTGGAGGGGCAGACCTGACACACACATATACACATGCACTAGAAACCTTCAAATGTGAGGACAACTGGAAAATATAGAGCATGAACATTTTGACAGTAAATCTGAAACAGATTTCAACAGAGCCAGCACTTCCACCATATTGACAAGATTACAATTATCTGTAGCTCCTGCAGGAATATAATCCATACTGAGGCTTCGCTATCTGACAGAAAGAAGAGCGATCAGTGTTGCTCACTGTTAGAGAAGAGTGCGTTTGAGAGGCAGTTTGAAGTGTTTGAGAGGCAGGGACATGGTTTCACTACCTGGAGTCAGGAGAATGACGGAGGTGACGATCAGAGAGCAGATAACCAGAATGACCAGCAGGGCGATTGCGATTCCCTTCCAGTTCCTCTGCGGAGGGTTGCTCCCCACCAGCTCCTGAAAGACACCATACAAATCAGGGTCACTCACTGACATGCACACACACACACACGCACATACACACACGCATGCACGCACACATGCACACAGATGCGCACACGCACACACACACATGCACACACGAAACACACGCAACATGACTCTTTCCCCAAGGAGAAATGCCATCAGCAAAATGTGGGAAAAAGTGGGAGAGCTGTAAAACAGAACGTACTGAGAACGAGTTTGTTTTGTTCTGATTTGTAACTTTGTCAGAGTGAATTTCACTGAATGAATCTTGTTAAAAATATCATGATGTCACGAGTAGTCCATCCATCCATCCATTGTCTAAGCCGCTTATTCCTGGTCAGGGTCGCGGGGGGTGCTGGAGCCTATCCCAGCATGCGTTCCGGGCGAGAGGCAGGAATACACCCTGGACAGGTCGCCAATCCATCACAGGGCACACACACCATTCACTCACACACTCATACCTACGGGCAATTTAGACTCTCCAATTAGCCTAACGTGCATGTCTTTGGACTGTGGGAGGAAACCGGAGTACCCGGAGGAAACCCACGCGGACACGGGGAGAACATGCAAACTCCGCACAGAAAGGCCCCCGGCCTGGATTCGAACCCGAGACCTTCTTGCTGTGAGGCGACAGTGCTATCCACTGCACCACCGTGCCGCTGT
Organism: Aldrovandia affinis; assembly: GCA_029706075.1. Classification (NCBI taxonomy): domain Eukaryota; kingdom Metazoa; phylum Chordata; class Actinopteri; order Notacanthiformes; family Halosauridae; genus Aldrovandia; species Aldrovandia affinis. Next base: position 617,237 of record JAINUG010000259.1, on the reverse strand, counting down.
CACGAGTAGTGACCTTTAGAATTTTGTTCTTGAGAGAAAATTGCTAAATGGTTCCCTGACTGTGGTTCAAATAGTTCAAAAGTGGGAAACTCTAAAGTGGGTTTTCTAAAGCGAGGGAATTGCATATAACAATCTAAACCTGACCACCCTGATAGTTATTATATAATATATCACCTGATAACAGTGTGGAAATCACTGCCAGGCTGTGGAAGACACTGCTGTCTTCCCTTAGTGTTATAGAATTCAGTTTGTAAGTGATCTCAATTACAACACACAGGAGTCTGAGGAAATGTTTTATTTTAGACGACACAATATATCTGGATAAATCATGTACCTTTAACTGCATCGCATTCATTAACCATCTCCAACCCCTAACCCTAATGCCTAACCCTTAACCCTAACTGCATCACATTCATTAAGCATCTCCAACCCCTTACCTTCAAAAGGTTTTGTATGTTTTGTATCACAGCCATGTTTTTTTTGAGAGAAATATACTCAATCAACTCGCATCAAAGCACGTACAAGAGCTCTTGTTCAGATCCTTGTTCTTAACAGTGAGAATAACCCGAATAGCAACAAGCAACTTTTTTATTGGCTGAAAGATAAATAATGACCCAAGCAGAGGACGAGAGAGGGTTGAGAGAGCCCGTGGCTTGCATCTTCATTAATGCAAAATAACCCAAGAGCGTATCATGGATATATATGAGGCGAAGTCAGTAAGCTTTTTTAAGTGCTAGGCTTTTAGATCAAATCAAATCAAATCAAATCAAGTTTATTTGTATAGCGCTTTTCACAACAGAATTGTCACAAAACGCTTAACAGAGGGGGAACCCAGGCCTAGACCCCCCCAGGCCTAGACCCCCCCAAAAGCAAGCCTAACGGCAACGGCCTATTTTAGAGACCCTGTTCCTTCCTAATTGAATGGAACTGCAGACATAATTAGCCGTGTGATAACAGCGAAGGAAACTATTTACTGTTCCTCCAATTACAAAGCTCATTAAAGACTGAGTTGCAAATCCTTGGCAATATTGTGATCATTGTAATTATTATACATTTAGCTAAATAGTCTTATGCAGATCTATGATGTCATGACATGTTTTACATATGCTTCTATTTACTAGGGTGTTCAATATTTTTTACTGCATTGCAGCCTATCATCGGTGTTGTACCCTTGTACAACTCATGTGAGTCTTAAAAGTTAACAGTTTTATAGAGGCGGTGCTGGTTATTTTAGGAACCCTGAGACTGAAAAATGTGCTCATAGGGTCAGAGTTGACCCCAATTTCTGTGGTGTGAAGCAGCACAACCCTCCTGGACAGGATAATCAGTCTATCACAGCGCCATTTACTCACAATCCATCTCTTCCATTACCCATAATCCATCTCTTTGAATGCTGAGAAGCAGGCAGGGAGGTAATGGAGAACATTTTTAGAGCCTGTGGCAGAACAATTTTTCTGACCTCACTGGCCACTGAACACAAAACATCCAGGGGGCACTCTAACAAGAAGGACATGGAACCAGTTTAGGCACATATGTTACCCTGATGATGATGATGATGATGATGATGATGATGATGATGATGATGATGATGATGATGATGATGATGATGATGATGATGATGATGAAACAGAGTTAAACACCAGAAGCCTCTGGCTTTTCACACGTTGCAGGAGGAGCTCATGACCTGTGGTGCAGACCTATGTGCTGTGCAGTAGGGAATCTGTTTGAATTAGCCTGGGCTAATACCAACATTAAGAGGGTAATGCTTCAAATTACGGTGCAGTTTTAAAAGCTTAAGTTAATTATTAAGTACGTTCTACTCCATCAAAAGATTTATTGTGGAAACATCCCACATAGTTCAGTGCAGTAGCCTGGGTTTGGGTTTGGGTGCACACGTTTACACACAAATCCCCAGAACTGAATGCACTACCTGCCACAACCCAAGCAGAGAGAATCAAATTTGTAGCATGAACTTTAGCAGAGCTTTTCTCTGAAGCCAGAGAAACACAGTGCACCTCTCATCATGCAGAACTGTGCCAGTAAAGCAGCGCACTCTTAGTGAGAAGAGTTTCTGTGTGCTCATCTTATAGCAGAACCACATGTGCTTCATAAGTATGATGTTCACTGCTGACCTGTGGATAGCATCCCCTCTGAATTGCCCAACCTAGCGATACACAAATTTTATACACTACCGGTCAAAGGTTTTAGAACACCCCCATTTTCCAGTTTTTACTGAAATTTAAGCTGTTCAAGTCCAGTGAATAACCTGAAATGGTACAAAGGTAAGCGATAAACTTCCAGAGGTTCTAAAAAAAAGTTTAGGTTACCAAAAACTGAAAAATAATGTACATTTTTGGCAGTGAGTAGTTTTCTACACTATCAAAAGGCACTTTTTAAACTCACCAGCCCCCGATAAGGCACAACTCAGTTGGAGTTGTACCTGCTGAACGAGAGGTTTACCTCAATGCGACTTTGGGTCGCAGGGAGGAGGACTCTGACTGTTGTGTGTACATATGCACCAAACAGCAGTTCAGAGTACATTACCTTCTTGGAGACAATGGGTGGCGTGCTGGAAAAAGCACCGCCTGGTAAATCCAGGTAGTTTTACTGGGAGACTTCAATGACCATGTGGGCAATGATGGAGAAACCTTGAGGGGCGTGATTGGGAGTAATGGTCTGAACCCGAGTCGTGTTCTGTTATTGGACTTTTGTGCTAGTTATGGACTGTCCATAACGAACACCATGTTCGAACACAAGGAGGCTCTAAGTGTACCTTGTAAGAGAGCACCTTAGGCTAATGGTCAACGATCGACTTTGTAGTTGTCTCATCGGATCTGAGGCCATATGTTCTGGACACTCGGTGAATAGAGGTGCAGAGCTGTCTACCAATCACCACCTGGTGGTGAGCTGGATCAAATGGTGGGGTAGACTGCCAGACAGACCTGGTAAGGTCAAACATGTGGTGAGGGTTTGCTGGGAACAACTGGTAGAAGACCCTGTCCGGAGCGATTTCAGCTCCCACCTCCGGAGGAGTTTCTCTCACATTCCGGAGGAGGCTAAGGACATGGAGTCTGAATGGAATTGGAAGTGGCTGCTAGGAGCTGTGGCTAGAAGGTGGTCGGTGCTTGTTATGGTGGCAACCTAAGGACCTGCTGGTGGACACCAGTGGTGAGGGAAGCTGTCAAGCTGAAAAAGGAGTCCTGCAGCTGCAGTGGTTGCAGAAGCCCGGGTGTGGGAGGAGTTTGGAGAGGCTATGGAGAAGTACTTTCAGCTGGCCTCAAGGAGGGTCCGGCAAACCATTCGACGGCTCAGGAGGGGAAAGCAGGACACCGCCCAGGCTGTTATCAGCAAGGGCAGGGAAGTGATAACCTCGACTGGGGATATTGTCGGGAGGTGGAAGGAACACTTTGAGGAACTTCTAAACCTGACAGACACACCCTCGGTGCAGGAGGCAGGGTCCAACAGGGAGTATTCTGGGGGGTCAGAGCCCATCTCCTTGGTGGAAGTCACAGAGGTACTTCAGAAGCTGTGCAGTGGTAAGGCGCCAGGAGTGGACATGGTCCAGAAATGCTGAGGACCCTGGATGTTGAGGGGCTGTCATGGCTGACACACCTTTTCAATGTTGCGTGGGTGTCGAGAACTGTACCAGTGGATTAGGTGGTTCCCATTTTCAAAAAGGGTGTGTTCCAACTACTGAGGGATCACTGCTCAGCCTCCCTGGGAAAGCCCATGCCAGGGTGCTGGAAAGGAGGATCCGGCCGATCGTTGAACCTCAGACACAGTTCTGTGTCCTCTTTAGACTCGCAAATGTTTAAGTCTGCCATTTCAAACAGCATAAATAAATATGTGCTCTTTGTTTTCAGTCATTACAGAGAAACCTCTTTCCAATGCAGGTCCAGAATCTCGGTAGCAGCTCGGTAGCAATAATCAGCTTCAGATTACGGACAGCATGGTAACGCCTGTTCCTGGGGGATGTCTGTCAGTTCCTGGGACCGTTGAGACGATGCTGGCTTGAGCACAATGAAGACATGTGGGCCGCTCCATAAATTACAGTGGAATGGAAAAGAGAAAACTTTAGATAAGAGCAGGATAATGTTTTTTTTATAGACAGCGTACCTGCTGCGACTGCCATTAACAGTATATATATATAAATGTATATCGCTTTATATTGCCTCGCCAGAGATGGCAGTGCGGAGGGTGAGATTTCACCACAGCAGTGGGTATTTCCATTGCTGTAAGTGGATATGGCTTTCACACATTTACAGAAATGCCCAACTGTGCTGTGGTTTAGATAAAACAGAGCTTTTTATTAGAACAACCATGCCAGCTGTACCATCCTAATTTACAGGGCTGAAGCCAGCGGTGGTGGTGAACAGTCTGAAAAGTGGTGAAGGTCATATCACGGGCTGTGGTGTCCCCAGGGGTTGGGCGACACTCACGGACCTTGCAGAGGGCGTAGGCAAGTTCAAGAACAAGGAGGAGGCAGTATTCAAAAACAAAATGATAATTTATTAAACTAATAATCTTGTTGACAAACACTACACAAAACAAAGGGCGGGGTATTCGGGTGAATACAAACACAAAGTCTGCAATCTTTATCTCATTGTCAATGTCCGTTTCAATTCCAAATCCAAGTCAGCTCCGCAATCCAGTCCGTAGTCAAAATCCAAAGCAATCCAATTTTCCACACAAACAAACACACTCCAACACTCTTTCCAAATCCTGGCTGGTCAAAAGACTTCATAGCTACTTACTCTCCAAACTCACACAGCAACTCCTTCCCACTCACGTTCCTACTCCTCTCCAAGTGTGATGGGATTCAGCAAATGGCTTTCAGCTGGTCGTTAGTCCCATCACTCTCACTTGGCTCAGGTGTGACTGTGGCCTGCTGGGAAATGTAGTGTTTCTTGGCTCCCATGTGTTGTAGGCCAGGCAGCCATTTTCTTGTGCAGCCCATTGGGCTGCCACAGGGCAAAAAAGAAAGTGCCCGAATTTATCTGCTAAAGTAATAATTGATTATGCATCAGTTGAAGACAGAATGTGCAAACACTGATTCATTTTAAAAGAGAAAAAAAGCTGTAGCTAAAGGACACACTAGGAGCTGCACATTTACACAAGACCTACAGCATACCCATCGGTAATCCAGCACATCACACAAATGAAGAGTGACTGAAATGTGAGTTTAGATTTCAATTTCCTTTTATTGTTGACAGGATGATTCTCTACACTATATGGTATGTACTGGAAAAGGTCGTATCTTACAGTAACACAGTACATGAGGAGTACAACTCTCAGATTCTCAGTGCAACTTCCTACTCAAATACACAGGGTGATTACTCCAAAAGATAGGAATGCTATAGCCGATACACAACATGTTGTGTTTAAACTAAAGCTACATTTATCATCAACAGAAATCAGCCTACATCCTGATCTTTTAAACCACAGTAACAAATTGTTAACAAGACCTACTTTGTTTATTTGTGAGGCTGAGATAGATGGTGTCGGAACAGTGAAGTTAGAATAAAAATGGTCTATTCCCCGAATCCAGTAGCCTTAACAGTCAAATGACCTTGTTTAAAGTTCAGCACTCTGAATACTGAACACAAGTGGTATTACACGTTAAAACCCCTCACTTATCCTACATGTCAACAATATTTATTTGATTTAATATAATAATTACTACACAGGATACCAATTATCAATTAAATCTCAGAATTTGTTGATAGGCAGAGCAAACTGGTGGATCAACCTTCATCAAAACATACAACTCACAATTCAATTAAAATTAACAGTCAGACAAAACATTCAACGTCCAATCTAGGTTCAACTACCTTAACAAATACTAAATCGGAACATTATCGCTACCATTTCACAAGCTTGCTCATACCATGTCAAGCTCCGCTCTCATCTGGCTGCGACCTAAAAGACATCAATTCCAAACTGGATAGCCCCAACAATTATTACCCACATGAAAATAAACATTCAATTGGATATTCCGGCTTAAGAAATACTAAATTCTAGACATAAAATTGACATGTAACAATCACAAAAGAGATGGAAGGGAAGAAGATGATACCAAACCAAGCTTGTTTCTTTCCAAGAATGCAAAACACACGCAGACGAGGTGTTAGCTGGCACCAAATCTTCCAAGAGAACAGGACAGAGAAACATGTCGAATTCCCGATTCCCTTCTTAGCCCATAATTTACGATTTGAGGGAAGGCCCAGCCCAAGCCAGGTTCAGACTCCCTTTTTATATTTTGGTTTTGGGTTGCTTACGACCACAAGATATATTTTCAAGGTTGCCATTGATATGCTCCTCTCATGTTGAGAATCGTGGTGATATCAAACATCACTAGGCCCCGGTGAAGCCAGCTTCATTTATACCGAGGTTGAGCTGATATTTGGAGAGGCATAATATGCTCAAGAGCATTGCTACCAAGTGAAGAGGCCAATCATACCATGTTGACATCTGCTTTAATCTGGCGGGCCATAATTATTTTCTAGATGATCCATAATATCCAGCTCATAGGTATATACCCTGAAATTGTGGGGTGTGGTACTGGTTCACCATACCCAAGTGCCTTGGCTTCACTCACAGAGCCATAAACCCACTATAGATGGCCCCAGTCTGTAGGACTGTATAAATGTAAATACTCCTTAACATATTGTTAAATAACTGTCTCCGCATTTGATTATTATTTATTCAAGTGTACAAATATTGTACATGCATTTCCATAAATGTAAAAATATATGTAAGCACATTGCTCTGTGTTATTACAACATAAATCCCTTTAATTTATCAGGTTAAGAAACCCACATTACTCCATCAAACAAAGATCAAACTTTTCAAGTGAATAACAAAGACAAATATCATCAAACACAAGTTATTACATTAACTTTGTTCAAAACTTTTTTGTCACAGTTGAGAGGGGCAGAACTATGGTACAACAAATAATTGTGAGCTGCTAAGAACATGTGTGACAGATGTGGCATTTTACAAAAACAAATGGCTGCAGACAGCCTTGCAGAGGGCATACATCCAACTAATGAGAGATGGTTTTGATTACAGTAAACATTTGGCTGCATGAACACATACACTGAATAGCTTGCTACACATACAAAGTAGAATATGTAATTAACTCAAAATAACAATAAGGGTTGTCTCAGTTAACAACTATATTGGTCAAGTTCTGGGTGAAGTTGATGAGGTGATACTGCTTGGCCTTGAACACACCAAGTAGATCCTTCCTCACCCTAGGACACCATATCACACACCATCCTCATCCATTGATCATGTTCTGAAAATAACAACAAACACAAAACAAAATGCAAGCACAACCATTAAATTGCACACATATTACACTGTACTTATTCTTGGTTGAAATACATTTTATTATATTTTTAATTCAGGTTTTTAAAAATGCTTACCTATTTGTTTTCTGGCCGGATGTCTGACACCGTTTTCCCGTGGTCAGTCTGTCATTGTCTGGCTTTAGGTCTTGCAGTCTGCCTTTTAATTCTTGGACAATTTGATGTTTTTCTTGGAGGCTAAATTTTGCATACTTGGCTCTGTGTTTGGTGTCAAAATTCAGACGTAAATTGTATTCCTTCATCACCGACACTGCCTCGCAACACAGAAGACATACCATTTTTTCTCCTTGAAGCACAAACATGTATTCGCTTTCCCATCTTTCATTAAATTGCCTTCCCTCTGCATACATTTTTCTCTTCTTGGACATTTTGGGATTGTTTGTAGATCTTTTTCAACTCCATCACTTGTTAGAAAACCGCTTTAGTTAAACGCCGATATGGAAACACTGCAATCTAGCGGCAGGGTGCCGTCATTTCGCGGGTCACAAAATCGACATGCATTGTGGGAGATGTAGTTTATGGTCACTGTATGCTGTAAAGCAGCATAGACCTTTATTTTAAGACAATCATATGCCTTTTAAGCTCTCGCGGGCCACATAAAATGATGTGGTGGGCCGGATTTGGCCCGCGGGCCTTGAGTTCGACACGTGCTGTATAGGGTGCTATGCTGTACAGGGTGCTATGCTATATAGGGTTCTAGGCTGTATAGGGTGCTATGCTGTACAGGGTGCTATGCTATATAGGGTTCTAGGCTGTATAGGGTGCTATGCTATACTCTGTGCCAGGAACATTGATTGTTTCTAAAGGTTTGGTTTAGTTTAGTTTATTTCAGACAATACATAGTTACATCCCGATGTACATGTACATTTTAAAAAGACATCAAGGATGACACAGAAAAGTCCTCAGACTTATCTCCATTGTGGTCCTTGTTGTTATTAGGTGTTAGGCATTGAGCATAACTGGGATATGGGAAACGGCAGTCCTGCAGATGGGTGTGAATAGAGCACAATTTCCCCCCTGGTGATGCGGGCCTGCTGAAGGGCTCAGGACACACTGGCCTCTATTCCCAAAACCACAGCTCCTGATTTATACCAGCGCTATTACAAGTCTGAGAATGCTGTTAAAAACTAAACATAAATATCAACGTCTCGAGGCTGCCAATCGCTTTGTAATTCCCGATGGAGGGAAAGGCATATATTGATATCAAAACCATTTTGTTGAAACAACCACCTGTGTCCCTCTGAATATTTCACTGCTATTACGTGGAGGGGGGAGATAACAGACAGACTGTCCTTTATCCTGCCAATGCATCACTCATTCTCAATGAAAAACACATTCACTGCTGGCGCATTCACTGCTGGCGCTCACCCAGCATAAGTGATTATATTCACATCCTGTTTTACTTGAACTCATTTAGAGAATGTTGCCTGAGGAAAATGCCTGGCTTTATTACAGTTTTTCACAATTGTTTACACACGTTTTCTGAATCTTTGGTTCATTTTCTCAAAACTCTAAACACAGAACACAAAACCACAAACACAAAATGCAAAACTCTACAAATCTCTAGCAAAAGCAAACACTGCATTCAAAACCGTTTTATCTCTTTCCAAAATGTTCTTTTTACATCAAAATGACACACACACGCCATCATATGAATAGATATTTCTACCAACCAACAACACACTGATGTGCTCAACACAAAACACTGCTATGAATATCTTATCAGTAGGTTTATGCCTTTTGCATTTTCAATGTTACACTGTAGCCGGTTGTAAAAGATTGTTACAGTAATGTATATCTACTGAAATATATATAAATAAACACACACAAATACAATACAGTAACAAAAACATTTTTATTATTTTCCAAAATGCAGTATTTTGGAACACTTTTTGTAAGTGTTTTGTATGTAACACTTTACATACCCAACAGGAGAAAAACAGGAAAAACATTCAGTAAGATAAAGGGTTTTCTGTAAAAAAAAAAAAAAATGAAAGTGGCTCATTTTTTCAAACCTCTAAACACAAAAACAAATGCAAAATGTAAGAAAAAACAAATTAGGCTGCATCCTATTTTGCTCTGGCCACAGCACCTCATCTACATCACAAGCGATGTTCTCCCGGGCTAAACAGCGGGGAAATAATCTTCTGGCGTGACGGATCCAGCCGCCAAAAGCCCCCACATCAACTTCACCACATGCATCCTCCATTGCCTGGAGAAGAGGCATGCGTGCGAGGGGATGGCGGTCATACACCTTCCATCGCCATGCTGAAAAAAAACTCTTCAATTGGGTTTAGGAATGGGTAATATGGTGGGAGGTATAGAACAATAAATTGTGGGTGGTCGATGAACCAGTTGCGGACCAAAGCAGCCCGGTGGAAACTCACGTTGTCCCAGATGACAACATACCTGGGCTGCTCTGGTCCACTCCTCTGCTCGGCTGGAATAAGGATGCCATGTAGTGTGTCCAGGAATGTGATGAGATGGGCAGTGTTGTAGGGACCAAGGTTGGCATGGTGATGGAGGACGCCTTGCTGGCTAACGGCTGTGCACATGGTGATATTCCCTCCACGCTGTCCAGGGACATTCACAATGGCACGGTGGCCAATAATGTTCCGTCCCCGTCCCCTTCTTTTGGCTAGGTTAAAGCCAGCCTCATCATTTCCCTCCAAAACAGGACAGCTCACCTGTGGCCTTTTTATAGTGCTAAAGCTCTGATTTCTAAGTGAACAATTAAGCAACTAGTGTTTAAACCTGTGGGTGTTGCCAATTGATAAATAATGCTTGGCATTTTGATTGGCGTTGCTTTCCAAAGGAACACAAGAGATTTTAATGCCTAATGTAGAGAACTGTGTGTAGTGTTTTGCAAATGTGTGATTTAGAATTGAAAACTGAGTGTAAAGCAGAAATTGTGCTTGCAACTTTGCAGACTTGGTTTAGGGATTTGGTACATGAGTTTCAGGTTTTAGTGATTACGTTTCAAGTTCCAATTTTAGTGTGTAAGCAATTGAGAAAAACTGTAAGCACATGCATAACACTGGCTTGAAGACTGATTAATTGTGCATTCCCATTTTTACTTGTGAACATGTGTCTGCCTCATTACTTTGATGTGGCCAATACATCATGGGGGGATATTGGACCAAATCAAGCATCTGTGTGCAAAAAAACACAGCATATGTGATCACTACAGTGGCACCCCAGTCCTCGTACCAGTCTAACATATTTATCCACCAAAATGGAGGGGGTAGGGTGTCCCTCATTACAGACTCGGGCCTCAATTACAGACATTCCTCTCTTTCAGCAAGTGGGGGGGGGACTCAATTACCTGGCACAGGACCCGGATAACCTTGCGATCACAGTCTGTGATGCGGTTGCAATAATCATTGCCCCAATGAGCACAGCCCCTGCGCTGGTGATTACAAGAGGCAGAGGTGATGGGGGATCAGAGTGAGGTGTCCGGGTAGGTGTGCGGGAGCACTAATCTCCGCCAGAATCACAGGATGAAAAGAGAAGAGGAAATATATTGAAGCATGGAAACGGCGGGGGAAGACGGTGACTGGGTCTATAATCTCAGACGAGCTAAAGGAGACCATCATTTATCTGGGATGAATGGAGTGGGCACTTATGCATGACAGAAAGGACAAGGTCTGGCCTTGTGACAAGTGCCTGGCTGTATGTGTGTTTATGTGTGTGTGTGCTTGTATGAGTGTGTGCGTGTGGTGTGTGTTTATGTGTGCATGTGTGTATGTGTCTGTGAATGCGTGTGTGTGTATGCATCATATTTGTGATGAATCCTATTTAAATTAAGTCGGAGTGTTCAATGAATATGGGTGGCTCCACTAGTGGTGAAACTAAGAATTACAACTCAGTCAAGTGCAAGTTTCATGCGCGGACCATATTCCATTATATTGGAATGCGGCCGCGGGCCAATTAAAAATGGACCACGGGCCGCAGTTGGCCCGCGGGCCGTAGTTTGGACACCCCTGCTCTAGAACCACATCATAGACACTAATTCCCAAGATTTCAAGACCCCAAGATTTCAAGACTTCTACAGTGCAGCTACCTGGGACATTCTAAGTCTAATCGAAGTTCAGTGGCATCAGAACTTAAAGCTTTCGCTGCCGGCATATGCAGCTACTAAGATCATTCTAAGTTCTATAGAGTAGTGTTATCGGGACTGTCTGTATACAGAACAGCTACTCGTCATTCCGAGCCCCGCTACCTAGATATGATGCAGGACTGACTTGTCAGTGCAGAGGAACTGATGCCGTACAGTCCGTGCTGCCTCGCTCCCGGCGTGTTAAACACTCCCTTTCTAGCGCTAAAGGGGAAGAAGAAGACATAGGTTGAAATGATGATTTTCACACTTATTTCAACCTTAGCAAAATCTCACAAAACAGACATTGCACAATACATAACAGAAAACATACAAGACAAGACAGTATAACATATTCCCAAACATACAAAAACTGGAACGCAGAGCGCCCGGAGCCTTGTTAAGCAAATGAACTCCCGAGCTGGATTTGGATATTCCTTTATGCACCTCTGACCAACCTTAAACAGTACCCCAGTTGTTGGTTATTTTTACAAAAACTGTTGTTTGCCTGACGGGCCAGATTGCGGGTTTACAAGGCTAGCACAGTAGTGAGTGCCCCCTACTCTGAGGGAATGATTGCATCACGTGTTATATGACCGTCCCAATCTTCCTGTTGGTGGCTATAAAACTATTTACGGTGGCCAGAAGACAGTGGGAAAATTGGTTCTCAGGATGTTACCATTATAAAATGACATTGCAGTGATGGATAAGACTTGTCACAGGAAAACACAAACACCTTCTAACATGTACAGTTTCAAAACCCTTGATGGACATGACATGTCGCAGGGGAAAAAGATACAGTAATTCTGCTAACTAGAACCTAGTACATATGTGCTGTGTATTACACATACAGTCCCAAAACCTGTGATGGGGGTCAAGCTCCCAGGCCAACCATCTGTCGGATGCAGTGATGGGCAGGACAGGCTCAAACCATGTTTATGGTTGCAATTTCCTGGCCCCCCTTTAATCAATGATGAGTTCACCCGATACCAGAACTCAGGAGGGAGAGGGGCTGGCTATTAAAATCATACAGCCAGCTCTTTCCAACCCTACAAAATGAAGCTGGCTTCACCAGACCCTAGTGATATCCCCACAATTCTCAACATGAGAGGAGCCTATCGATGGTATTAAGCGACCCAAAACAAAAATATAAAAGTCTGAACCTGGCTTGGGCTGGGCCATCCCACAAATCGTCAATTATGGGCTAAGAAGGGAGTGAACCAACCCCCAACACTTAAAGTCTGATCTGTTGGTGACATGGTTTAGATTGGTTGGAATTCTACAAGCAGCTGTCCTGTTTTTCTCTTGGATGATCTGGTGTGAGCTAACACCTCGTCTGCATGTGTTTTGCATTTGGAGAGAGACAAGCTTGGTTTGGTATGATTTTCTTACATTTCATCTCTTTTGTGATTGTTACATGTCAATTTTATGTCTAGAATTTAGTATTTGTTAAGCCGGAATATCAATTGAATGTTTATTTCCATGTGGGTGATAATTGTTCGGGCAATTCCATTTGGAACTTAGGTCTTTTAGGTCGCAGCCACATGAGAGCAGAGTTTGTGGTACGAGCAAGCTTGTGAAATGGTAGCGATGAATGTTCCATATGTGAGGAGACAGAACTAAACCCTACATATTCCGATTTAGTATTTGTTAAGGTAGTTGAACCTACGTCTGATAGATTGGATGTTGAATGTTTTGTCTAACTGTTGTAACTGAATAAACCAGCTGTTAATGTTAATTGAATTGTGAGTTGTATATTTTG